>CM070643.1:13633069-13893069 GCA_036346575.1 Dendrocalamus sinicus | reverse complement strand
GGCTTGTGGCGGTTGCAGTCATGTGTTGATTTTGGCGCTGATGTAGTCTTTGGTGTGGTATGCCATGGGGTTCACTTTGGTGAATTGTGGTGTGGCTGCCGTCGTGGTGAGCACCCGGGTGCGATGATGGCGATATCTCAAACTCCTGTAAGAGTCGTGGTTCTTCAGTTTTGCACTTTGTCTTGTGGTTAGCTAGATCTAGGTTTCATTGTTTCTAGGGGTGGTGTTTTTGTTATTGCTCCATATCTTGTGGGTGTAGTTGGAACTTATTCGTGATGTTGGTGTTCCTTTCTTGGGGTTGGTGTCTTTGGTGTTTCCCTTCTAGGGGTGGTGTTTATCTCTCCTCCTTGAAACGAAAACAGAGCTGACGGAGATTACTTTCAAACTCATCCATATACGCGCATGGAGAGTGATCCTTTCGGAGCAAAATTGCATAGTGGCGTCACGCGAAACTTTCCCTTTTCATTTGTGTACTGCACCCATCGATCGATCATTCCATGTGCACTTCGTTGAACCAGTGGAAAACTCTACAGAACTGCGGCCGCAGACGCAGTCACGTAGGTAGGTTCGTTTCACGTACGTGCGTTGCCGTGGATCGAGTTGTCCGCGACGCAAGATGAGCTAGCTAGCCATCTGAAATTCTGCATTAGTAGTTTAGCTTCTGGAAGCGTGGAAACTTAATAAGCTGCAGCCGTACACATGTGGTTCATATGCCACACTAACACCGATTAGCAGTACAGAATCAGATAACCGAATCAAACTTGAGACAAGCCATATACGTAGCAGAGAGAGAGAGAAATATTAACAGAGCTCACTTCGAAATCACAGGTATCTCACAAACTGACGACATCAATCAATTATTCTCGTACTAATTTCTTTACGGTGCAATCCATGAGAAGATAAGTATTAAGTAGTGGAATACTCGCCAACTCGCCGTGTTTATCATACGAGCTAAGGATGATGTCCATATTGTTGCAACCAAACTCCTCAGCCTCCGAGTCTTTTACTTCCATGCGTGCTGCCGGAGATCACCAGGTAGCCGTCTTTCTTGGTCTTGGGCTTCCGAGGGATGCACCTGTCATGCAGGTCCACGGCCTCCTTCGCAATCTCCACCTTTATCACCCTGCCGTTCATCAAGACTCTGAGATACCGCATCACTATCTCATCATCATAGTTCTCGTACAGCACACAAGAAATTTGCTACATAAATACCACAAGATTTTCTTTGTAAGCAAGTGCAAGCTTCGCAGTGCAGTGCAGCCTGTGTGACGATGCATGGGGTCTTGATTAGGGTTCTCATGGACCGCTTCGTAAAGCAGAGTTCAACGGCTGACAAAGGCTGTTGTTCAAGCTCACATTGTAACGTATCGTGCACTCGTGCCTCAGCCCCTCAGATGATTACTGGCACTTATGAGTAACGAGCCGTGGCTCTCGGTCTCAACTAATGAGTAGATCCAGTTTAATTAGACTGTGTGCGATCGCGCGTGCCACACGCCAAGAACAGCTGCAAGATTTGCTGCTCGCGGGGCAGCCTCGCACGGAGCAGGGCCGACCGAGAATTCAAGCCCCGTTCCTGACATTCCCCATCCGTCCGCACTGTGCGAGACAGCGCCGCGAGACCTACTTGTATTTATGACCGTAACCACTGACAGGGGCCGATCCAGGCCCACGATAGCCTGAGCTCCGGTCAGAGGCATGCGATATTTGTTAGTGTAAAGCTCAGATAAACCTAAGATGCAACTTTTCCGCTTAGCGCAGGTGGTAATGGCCCGCCCCAACGATTCATAACCGAGCCATGACGAAATCATGCATCTACCGCTCACCACTAATCAAGTATGTCTTGCACGTACTGCAATGGCATTTGCAGACGAGTTCAGCGCGGCGTCAGTACGTTCCGCGCCAGAATCATAATTGCCGTTACGACAGCATGATTCAATGAATTCATCCTTACAGTCATTAGAGACAAGTATACCAATTTGATATGGTAACTACTGAGTGGTACTGATTTTGATACTTTTTTTTTTGCATTTGATGTTTTGCAAGAGGGTGGGACTCTAATTAAGAACATGTACGAAAATATTGTAACTAATATCAGAACGTATGATAGTATTACTAATGACTTTATTATTAAGATAGGATTACACCAAGAGTCAGCGTTGAGTCCATACATTTTTGCCCTAGTGATGGACGATGTCACACAGGACATACAAGGAGATATCTCTTGGTGTATGCTTTTTGCTGATGATGTGGTGCTGGTTCATGAGTAGGATAGGTATTGATAGGAAGCTCGAGTTGTCGAGGAAGAACTTAGAATTGAAAGGTTTTTAGACTTAGTATGGCTAAAACTGAGTATATGAAGTGTGATTTCAGTGGTGCTAGGGTACATGATGGAGATGTTAGATTGGATGGACAAGTAGTGCCTAAGAATGACATGTTTCGTATTTGGGATTGATGTTACTGGGACGGTTAGATTGATGAAGATGTGAGCCACATGATAAGAGCAGAGTGGATGAAATGGCGCCAATCATCTAGTGTCCTGTGTGACCAAAAAAGTCCCTCAAAAGTTAAATGGTATGTTCTATAGAATGACGATCAGACCCGCGATGTTATATAGAGCAGAATGTTGGGTGACTAAAAGACAACATATACAGAAAATAAGTGTGGCGGAGATGAGGATGCTGCGGTGGATCTGTGGTCATACAAGGCGGGATCGTATCCGCAATGATGATATACGTGATAGGGTGGGGTAGCACCAATTGAAGGGAAGTTTGTCCAATATCACTTGAGATGGTTTGGACATCTTCAACGACGGCCTCCTGAGGCACCGGTATGTAATGAAATTTTAAGACATACTGAAAATATAAGAAGAGGTAGAGATCGACCAAAACTGATGTGGGAGGAAGCAATTAAAAGAAACTTAAGAGATTGGAATGTATCTAGAGAATTAGCTTTGGATAGGAGCGCATGGAAATTAGCGATCCACGTACCAGAATCATAAGAAAGTTAGAGGCAGTGTTTTAGGCTTTTGGCTCAGATAGCATGTTGTACGGCTTAGGGTTTTAACATTGTAATTTTATTTCAAGGCTCTCATCTATTTGATTTTGAGAATATTTCATTCTTAGTCCACCCTAGTTTGCTTGGGATAAAAGGATTTGTTATTATTGTTGTTGTTGTTGATGATGATGTTTTGCAAGAGGGTGGTATTGGTTTTACCTGTCGGCGTTGTAGGAAGATGACCGCCGGAGATCGGCCAAGTCCTGGGACGCGTCGGCCGGCGAGCGCTTTGTCTCCGCGATGCTCCCGCTGAAGTACTCCTTGTCCTCGACGATCTTTTGGTGGTAGGTACCTATCTCGGCGGCCGCGACGGCAGCGGGTGCTGGTGAGCGTGGGCGGTAGTGGGCCGCGCGGGGCATCACCGGCGAGGTGAGCGCGCCCTTCACCGACACGGACCCGCACGATATGAGCTGCATGAGCACGGAGGACGCCCTGGCCCTCACGCCGCCGGTGACGGCCGCCACGACGCGGCCGTCCGCCTTGACCAGCGCCTCGAGCGTCTCGGGGCTCGTCGACGCCGTCGGCGGAGACGTCTCCTCTCTGCTCAGCTCCTCCTGCGCCGCCGCGGCAGCCTGGACGCGCCTCTGGTGACCACTGCTGCGGCCACGGTAGCTGTCCTCGGTCTGCGTCGCGGCGTCCGCGGCCGCCGCGGCGCGCTCCTGTGTCTTGTAAACCCTGTACACACCAAGTTCGGTTGGGCCGCCGCACGAGCCAGCGCCCTTCTTGCGCGCCGCGCTGCCATGCTCCCACCCGGATGACGAGGACGTGGCCGTCTCCTGCGAGCCGGAGGAGCAGGAGGACGCGGCGGCCGCGTCGAGCAGAGGGAGCTGGATCGGTTGCAGCCGCTCGGTGCCCTTGA
Source organism: Dendrocalamus sinicus (assembly GCA_036346575.1). Taxonomy (NCBI): domain Eukaryota; kingdom Viridiplantae; phylum Streptophyta; class Magnoliopsida; order Poales; family Poaceae; genus Dendrocalamus; species Dendrocalamus sinicus. Next base: position 13,889,156 of record CM070643.1, on the reverse strand, counting down.
GCACGTACTCCCGGCCTGCCACCGGGTGGATGTAGTCGTCGTCCGTCAGGTCGTGCCACACGAACCCGTTCCGGTAGCTCCTGCATTGCGACCACACCGCAAAGCAAAGAACACATGTCACGCCCCAATGCTCATCACCAGCGACAAGAACCATAACCCGAACCAAACCAACCGCTTGGACGCCCACGAGTACATGCGCGCCATCCCCTTGCCTCTCAGCGCGTCGAGCCGATCGATCACATCTACACACAAACAACAGCAGCAAAACAGAACGTTGAATGCAGCAAAACGAAAGGAAAACGCACGCGCCATGAGGAGACGATGCAAGCACACGTATGGTACCTCGGAGGTAGAGGCCGTCAGGGGAGGAGAGGGCGACCTCCATGAAGTGCGGGTGCTCGAGGTGCCCGTTCCTCGACAGGTAGTACACGACGGCGGCCCTCGCCGGCCCCGGCCGCGGGCGCGGCGGCCTCGGCGGCGCCATGTCGGGGCTCCTCGGCTCCTGCTGCTCTCGCCACTGCAGCCTCGGCTGCTCCGCTCCCGCCCTGCCGCCCCCCGCCACCACCACTGCCATCTTTGGCAATCGCTGGCTGGCGCTGCTTCAGTAATCCCTGAGCAGCTGAGCTATAAGCAGCGGCAGGCTGCAGAAGTCGTCACTCGCTAGCTAGCGTTTAAAGGGCGCGAGTGCGACACAAAGGAAGGTGCAAGAGGACGCAGCGATCAGGCATTCAAATCATGCTAGGACCAGCGCCGCGTAGCTGTAGGAGGTAGGCAAGCAGCGCAGAGTGGTTCGGTGGAGCGCAGTGAAAGGTGTAAAAGCAAACGAGGATAGGTAAAGAAAAGCTTTGCTCTGGTTAACCTCTCTTTTGGTTCTTAAGGTCAACTGATGCATTTTGTACGTTAGATTGTCCCGTTAGTTAGATAAGTACTAGTACTAGAGCTTAATTACTGTAGTGTTGACTAATTGAGCGGCTTGCAATGTGGGGGTGAGATGAGACACTGAGACCAGTGAGTCCAATCGATTAAGGTGGGTGATTAATGTGGGGACTCTTACATGGAGGGTGGTGAAATGGCAGCTGCTTTGGCGCTGCCAAGGCAGTTCTTTTGAGCGCAAGCGTTTGACTAAACGAGGACCACACGTATGGGGCACGGCGACGCTGACCACTCGAGTCGGTGGGTCCAAATGTCAGTCCAAGACCATCACGCCTCTCTCTCGCGGTTCCAAGGGTTTGTTAATTTGATTAGTGTCTCTTCATGTCTGATGATGTCTCCATAGACAAATAAGGCTGTGCACGTGATTGTGGTTTGTGAAGCATTCGAGCACGGGTATACTGTACTAATTACTGCTGCTGCTGCTAGTAAATTGGAAGCATCTGCGTGCATGGGAAGACGGCATCACGGCAATCCCTGTCCTCCTGTCCATTTGGGCCTCCAAGTTCCGAATCAAGCGCACAAACGCTACTTTAGCCAATTTTTCTCTCTCTGTTTTGACTTCGACATCGGTTTTACAAATCTAGCCTTTTCTAAATATCTATCTCACGCGATAGGCATCTGTCGAGCTAGGAGAGCTCAGCAAATGACCTGCTGAGCTACAGTAGCTCAGCTGAGCTATAGTAACCACCGATCTACAATAGCTCCGTAGGTCACCAGCCAAGCTCCTCTGACTCAATAGGTGTTTATCGTGCAATAAATGTCCGGAGAGAGTTTAATTTATAAAAATAGATGTTACAGACTAAATTAAAAAAGGTGGTTAGAGATACTCTTATACTCAATTCCCGAGCTCCAGCTCTCTCTCTCGGCTAGCGCTAGTGTGCGCTTGCGTTGCATGGCAGGGGGAAGCGACAAGTATACTAAATCTGAGCCACGTGAGAGGAACCATCAGCCATCCATAAACAAACTCCATCACCCAGCATCAGCCTAAACCCATTTAGATTGTTTTGACTTCAACTTTTAGCTTTCGATTTATTTTTCACTATTCATAAATTTCGTCTTTTTCTGAACTTTTGACTTTATGTTGAGCTTTTTTGCAGGTTCTTTTTTCCCGTATTTGTTTGTATTATATGTAATGGGCTAACATATTTTTTATATTTTTTAATTTTTTAAATTTAATTATGTTAAATATGTATCTGTCAGCTACAGTGTTTTTTCAGTCATAAGCCATCAAAAATAAGCCCAAATGATCACCACCTTAGACTAGGGCCCAGCACTGCATGGCCCCGCACGTCAGCGAGGCAACAAGCAACTGTAATTAATCACATCACAAAGCAAGGCTGATCTACCTATAGTTTACATGTGTTGCGCAAATTTAGGGAGGGCAAGGGGAAAGGAAAAAAATTCTATGCGGCGGTGCCGCACTCGTGCGACACCGCCGCTGCTGCCGCCATGTGTCTTCACGTCCTGTGCTGATCCCAAGGAGCCGCAGCAGCACGTCCTGCGTAGTGCACAGGCGGTGCCGCACGAGCTGCGTAGTGCGGCACCGCCGCATAGAATTGTTTTCCAAGGGGGGAAAAAAAATTCTATGCGGCGGTGCCGCACTCGTGCGACACCGCCGCTGCTGCCGCCATGTGTCTTCACGTCCTGTGCTGATCCCAAGGAGCCGCAGCAGCACGTCCTGCGTAGTGCACAGGCGGTGCCGCACGAGCTGCGTAGTGCGGCACCGCCGCATAGAATTGTTTTCCAAGGGGGGAAAAAAATTCTATGCGGCGGTGCCGCACTCGTCGCGACACCGCCATTCTTTGCGCCATGTGTCTTCACGTCTGTCTTGATCCCAAGGAGCGCGGCCGTCTGCGTAGTGCACAGCGGTGCCGCGCGAGCTGCGTGGTGCGGCACCGCCGCATAGAATTGTTTTCAAGGGGAAAAAAATTCTATGCGGCGGTGCCGCACTCGGCGACACCGCTTTCTTGCCGCCGCCATGTGTCTTCACGTCTGTGCTGATCCCAAGAGCCGCGGCGGACGTCTGCGTAGTGCACAGCGGTGCCACACGAGCTGCGTAGTGCGGCACCGCCGCATAGAATTGTTTTCCAAGGGGAAAAAATTCTATGCGGCGGTGCCGCACTCGTCGACACCGCCATTCTTTGCCGCCATGTGTCTTCACGTCTGTCTTGATCCCAAGGAGCGCGGCGACGTCTGCGTAGTGCACAGGCGGTGCCGCACGAGCTGCGTAGTGCGGCACCGCCGCATAGAATTGTTTTCCAAGGGGGGAAAAAAATTCTATGCGGCGGTGCCGCACTCGTGCGACACCGCCGCTGCTGCCGCCATGTGTCTTCACGTCCTGTGCCGTCATGTGGCTCCACCGACTACGAGACGGCGGAAGCAAATCGCCTGCCGTAGCCGGTGTAAAGGCACAGCTATGCCGTTGCTTTCCTTTGAATGGTTAGGATTTCCTGACTTGTAGGATAGTTCCGGTGACCCATATCAGGCCCAAATTTGCTCGGCCAGGCGCACGAAGCTACGTCCTGTAGCTGCGAGGGAAACGGCGGCAAACACACTTACTTGGCGCCAATTCCTCTCGTATGCTTTCCAAAAGAAAAAAAGAATAACAAACACGTAATCAGTGGGATCATTCTCTCCAAAGAATATATATTATATATATGTATATGTCTTACCTCATATCCTTGGCTGAAAAGAACTCTATCGGAATAAATTGAAGAGGGCATACGCAAGTAAGACTATAAAAAAATCTCAAACTCGCGAGTTACTTGAGTTCAGTTTATTCTAGTCTGATTCGAGCTCGTTTTGAACTTTAAACGAGCTGAACTCGAATTTGATCTCGAGCTCGCGAGCTTCACCGAGCCGAACTCGAATAGTTCGTGAGTCTCGATTTGAGCTTAAATAGTAATACATATTAACTCTTACCGAGCTTACTCGAGTTCGAGTTTTTCTTATTGTTGAAAATTATTGTATGTTTGAAATATTTTGACTATTATCAAGTTTATTAGAGCCAAGTTCAAACTTAAAATGTTCTTATTATTGAAGAATAGTGCACAATAAATTATTTTAACTGTTATCGAGTTTCAACGAGCCGAGTTTGAGTTTACTCGAGCTTAGACTGAGTCAAGCTCGAGTCCAAATCCAGTCTCAGACCCTAACTTGAGCTCGAGCCTGAAAGGCTAAGCTCGTTTGAGCTCGACTTATTTACAACCCTATACGCAAGGAAGACTCAAAAGAGTTCAGGAATGTCATCGCAGAATCGTTCCTTCACATCAAGGTACTTCAACGACAACAGAGGCTAAAAACAAGCAAGCGATATTGTCTGCAATATTTGTGTACACTACATGAATTTTAATTTGGCTATGATTCAAAGTAATGTTACAATTGGTTGAAGCGACGAGATCAACGAAGATGACATGCTATCACAAGGAACCCAAGACTATCTATATTGATCAAGATGGTGCAATGGGAAATGCAATTGCAGAGGTATTTCCAATTTCCAAATACATGGCATGGACTATGTACTTGGCACATAAATCAAAATGCAATCAAACATTTGAACCGTCAGAGGACTGAAGGGTCAACTATTCTCACCGACTTAGTGCTTGCATGTTTTGAGTATGAGAGCATTGCAACATTTGAAGAGGTCTTTAATAGTATGCGGAGTAAAATTCACAAGGAGACTTGGTTAGATAGTATTTACAAGTTAAAAAAAATGTGGACTGAATGCTATACGAAGGGTGTACTTACATTTGGAATGCGGAGCACACAGTTGAGTGAGAGATTCAACAATAACTTGAAAAGCTATTTGAATGTAGAATTGGATATTCTTCAGTTTTTCAAGCACTTTGAGAGAGCTGTCCAAGAAAAGAGGGATAAAGAGTTAGATTCTGAATATGACTAGAGGAGAGCGTTACCACGGCTACAAATGAGGACACCAATGTTGTTGCATGCAAGCAATATTTATACACCTTCAATATTTAAAGCTTTTCAAAGTGAGTATGAAAGATCCATGGCCTGCTATGCAAGGTCATCAATTAACAGTAACGAATTCATTGTTGGAATTGAAGCTTTTGGTGAAGAATCTTCTTCGAAGAACAGACTGTTGTAAGTAATATTTCAGAACAAACTGTTTCATGTAGCTGCCGCCTAATTGATAGAATTGGAATACTATGTGCCCATGCATTGAAAGTTCTTGATTTGATGAACATTAAGCAATTGCCTGACCACTATATTCTGAAGCGATGGACAAGAGGAGTGTGAAAGAGTTGTTGAAGATATTAATGGGAAGAATGTCTTAGAAAATCCTAAGTTAGAAGCTTCGTGCCGTTACAAGTTTCTTTATCACAAGTGGCTTGGCCTCTCGAGCTGCTAATTATGAAGAATGCTTCACGTTAGTGGATAATGCACTTGATAGCATTTTAAGAGAAGTGGAAGAAAAAATAATGACTCTGCAGTCGATACTACTGATCAAAATGAAGTCCATGTAGTTTCTCAAGTACCAGAGAATTTTTCACACATTGCTGGCCTAAAGAAAAGAAAGGTTCAGAAGAGTGGATCAAAGCGAAATAGAGATTGGGTTGAATCAAAGGTACAGTTTTCTATGTTCAGTACTCACTAAAGAAAACTAGTGAAATGAACATAAAGATACTTTTTTCTCAGTTGATTATAGAATATTGAGTTTTTCTTCAAATATTTGAAACTTATCAAGAAGACAGAGAAGCAAATGATGCACACTCAACCACCGGTTGAAACAGGGTCGGATAGTAACAAACAAGTGTTTTAAGAAAACGAATTCACTGGTAGTTATATGCAACTGATGATGGTAAAACTAGTATATACTTTTGTCTCAGTGTTCATATCCCCCCCCCCCCCCTCTTTTGTTTTCCTGTAGTAGTCTGATCTCATCTCACTATGCAGGGTTACTGTAATGGTAATGAGCTAAACTTTGAAGGTTTAATTGGAAAACAGAGACAAATGATAAGACTAATGCTATGATAAGCATGCTTTTGTGTTCTTGTTTTGTCTTCTTTCTTTAAGATTTAAAACTATATGGCATATAAGTTGAGGTTATTTAGGTTTGTTAAATTTCAATTCTACAGTTGAAAGATGCTAGATTCTTGTTATAAAGAAATGTAAGGATGAACTCTGTTGAAATATTTTCAGATATGAAGATATTATAGTTTTGTGACAATCAGCACACTATCAATATTTTGTAGCACCTTTCTGGCTTTTTAGATATTTTGAGTTTATTTAATTTTTTCGGTATTCCTTTGCATTGTTTGTACTAAAATAACATTTTTTATTTTTTAAATTTAATTATGTCAAAAACTTGCCGCAGTCACAATGAAAAAAACCCTCAAACAGTGCCAAAAAAGATTTAGGTTTGAATAATGCGTCATCTCTACGCATTTATGATGATTAGTTGGCAGTTATTCACCTCATCAAAAAATTCTATCTTCTATAATCAAAAGAAAAGCATAGAAACTATTGCACGTATAGTTACAACGTGCCGCTCAAACAAAATTCCCAAACCCACATGAGGCCATTCGTTTCAAGGAAATCATTTGAAGGCAGACATAAGGCCAGTCGTTCAGAGCCCCCGTCATAAGGCCATTCGTTTCGAGCAAATAGTTCAGAGTCCAGATCCAAGCAATGGCAATCTTAAGCGTTGGAGCAAAACAAGTTTAAAACTTCCACAGGATCTTTCATTCATTCAGCAAATTCAACTCGCGTTCTACATCATTCCACATTTGAAATCTAACACTATGATCTAAACATGGGACCAAACCGAACCAAATCAAAAGGTAAACCGCCTACGCGCCCCGCAGGGCACAAGGCCCTGCATGCCTAAGAGGACGTGAACTTGGTGACGGCCTTGGTGCCCTCGGAGACGGCGTGCTTGGCGAGCTCGCCTGGGAGGACGAGGCGCACCGAGGTCTGGATCTCGCGGGAGGTGATGGTGGGCTTCTTGTTGTAGCGGGCTAGGCGGGCGGCCTCCTGGGCGAGCTTCTCGAAGATGTCGTTGATGAAGGAGTTCATGATGGACATGGCTTTGGAGGAGATGCCGATGTCCGGGTGCACCTGCTTGAGCACCTTGAAGATGTAGATCTTGTACGTCTCCACGCTCTTCTTGGCCTTCTTCTTCCCCTTCTTGTCCGCGCCGCCCTCCTTGGCGCCGGGCACGCGCTTCTCCGCCTTGGGCTTCTTCTCCGCCTTCTCCACCGGCTTCTTCTCGGCGGGCTTCTTCTCGGCCTTGGGAGCCATCACGGATGCGTTCGGCGATGGATGGAATCGCGAGATTGGGACTCGGGGGTTAATTGGAGGGGAGAGGAGGGTGGCAGGTGTCTCTTGGGATTTTGGGGAGGGCGCGGTGGGAATTTATAGGCGGGGGAGGAGGGGCGCGATTGGTGGAGGGGCTTGCCGTGCGGATCGGTGAGGTGGCGAAACGTGGGACCGTTGGATTCGTCGAACGGCTGGATTTTGACGCACCGAGGGGGATGTACGTGTCCGGATGCGTGATCTGGCGGGTCGGTGGTGGACTAGGCGGTAGGCGGGAATTTGGGTGGCGAAATGCGAGCGGGAAGTCGCGCTTTTGGGCGGATCGGGGTGGGTTTCGGGGGAATTTTGCGGGCCCGTCATACGCTGGGGCCGGGACACCCAACGGTATGGTTTTTGCTGGGCAGGGTGTATTGTATGGGCCTGTTTGGTTGTCCGTATAGAATTTGGCTTGCATCAATTCATGTAATAGATGTGTGTTTGGTTGCCTGATTGGCTCTCCGAGCCAGGCCCATCTCATGCAAAAGGATGTCCCGAGCCAGGCCCGAGGGAAACGAAGATATCGACCTTGACTCCTCGGCTGGCCGGCAGATCTGCGCCACGGCGCCGCCGAGGAAGGAAGGAGAGTGGAAGAGGAGGCGCGACTCCGCTCGGTCGGCCGGATCCGGCGGAGGCGAGGAGGCGGGCGGGAGGCCGCCACCGCAGGCGCCGGTCGGATCTGGCCGGATCTGGGCCGGCGCGCGCTCCTCCGCTCCACGCCGCACCGCCGCCGCCGCCGAGAGAGAGAGAGAGTGTGTGCGTCTGAGGAGGACGGCGGCGAGAGCCCGGGGCGCGGAGGAGCCCGAGGTCGGCCGCCGAGCCACCCGCGCCGTCGTCTGCCGCCGGAGTGAGCCCGAGTCTGCGGGAGGTAGGGGCGGCGGAGAACCACCGCGCCGCCGCCGCCGCTGGCACACTGCCGCATCCGCCGCCGGGCGGAGAAGGTGAGGAGGAGGCGGTCGGCCAAATGAGTGGAGGAGAGAGAGAGCGGGTGAGGAGGAGGCGGTCGGTAGAATGAGTGGAGGAGAGAGAGGCAGTAGGACAACCAAACATCATCTTTACTTATCTGACTTCAACAGATCTGAGCAACCAAACAAGTATATTTGCATGTGCCTAGCCAGGATGAGACTAGCCAGGATAAACCATACGAGCTGAGTTGAGAAGATACGGGCAACCAAACAGGCCCTATATGACTTAGGACAGGGCCTTAGGTTGGGCCAGCTTAACTGTATTTACCAAGGAAGCATCGATGCGCCATTTGACTGTCATACACTTATTTAATATGTATTTGATATGTAACGATACAGTATCGACAAAGTATTAGTAAATTTTAGTCGGAAAAATTAGAAAATACCCCGATATGTTTTTGATATGGTGTGATACGCGAGCGATAAGTATGGCCCAATTAAATTTCGGCCCAATGCGATCATACAACCTGAGCCGTCGGTCAGCTAAGCAACATCTGAACCCTAATCCTCTCCCAGTCTCCCACTGGCACATTCGTGTCGCTTCTCCTTGGGCGCTGGCGCCACTAGGCAAGGACCATCGGTTAGCGACCGCCTGGAGGTATGCCGCTCACAGCTCTTAGAGATCCGCCGATCCCGTCGTCTGGAGGTCACCTCGGACCTCGCTGCCGTCGCCTCTCCCACTGTCTGGAGGTCTGTCACTCGCAGCGCCTGGAGATCTGCCGATCCCCACCGATCTTGTTGTCGATCCTGTCGCCTAGTTTGTAGGAGGGCCCCTACGAGCTTTTAATTCTTGCATGAAAAAACGTGTTTGTTAGAGGCATCAACTCATATAACGTTTTTTTTATGATGTCTTTATGTTATTGGTTCAAGCGCTTAGATCATTTCTTCGCAAAGATACAACTACACTATCTTTTCTCTCTCTCTTCTATGTCAACAAAAATACTACGCCAGGATGAAGAGATGGGTAACATCACACCTTTTTGTACATGCCCTATATGATTTGGCTATATTAAGTAGGTTAACCATAGAAAAGTAAAATTCAAATTGGTTGTGGTGGGTTACTCTATTTCATTTTTGGGGTGGATCTGGTTTAAAATGGCATTAGCACCCAAAATCATGAAGTATAACATACTAGACAATCGAGTGAGCACACAGATAAAAAAACACATTTTTGAGATCGATGTGCCGCGCAAGTAAAAGGAATTACCAATGCGGGATCACAGTTGGCTACGAAGATGAAGAGGAGACATCTAAGAAGTCCGAAGAAGATGAGATGGTTGAACCATTGAAGCCCAAGTGGCTGAACGAAGCTTGCCTATTCCCTTCTACCTGTTCCCGTCACGTGTCATCACAGCATTGGCTCTCTCTTTCCACATCGCCACCTCCTCTTTCCGGAAAGCTCCCTCGGGTTATCCGCGCGCCGACCGCCCCCAAGACCTCCGCCCCGCCCCCAAGACCTCCGCCCCCGCCAATCCTCGCCCTCGCCGCCCACCCCGCCCTCGCAATCTCCCTCGTCCTCGCCTCCCCCGCCCTCGCAATCGACGCGCCGCCCTGCCCCCATGCGAGCACTCCGCCGACGCCGATCCTCGCCCTCGCCGCCCACCCCGCCCTCCCAATCGACGCCGTATCGTCGTCCTCGCCCACCTCGCCCTCGCAATCGACCCGCCGCCGCCCCTGAAGCCCTCGCCCGCCGATCCTCGCCCTCGCCGCCCACCCCGCCCCGCATCGGCGTCGTCACGTCGTCCTCGCCTCCCCCCACCCTCGCAAATCGATGCGCCGCCCCGCCCCCAAGCCCTCCGCTGGCCTGGTGGCGAACGCGCAGTAGCAGGATGACTGCCTCCGCGGGGAGTGCACGTCGGTGGCCGGCGACGTGCCCTGGGCCAGCGAGACCGTGAACCTGTCTTCTCGGTTTGATTTGGTACCAATTCTACTTTGCGCATACATATTTGTGTATAGCTCGTTTGCTTATGACAAAATGTTGCTATCTTGAGAGATGCAATAAAAATCTTATGTAGTGATGTTAGACAATTTGTCCATGATGCTCCAGATCACATTTCAGAGATGCAATGGTTGCAATGGCTCCAGATCAGTTCTTGTGTTTTTATACAAAAATTCAGATAAGTTGACCAGAACTTAAACATGCATACACACAGATTATCCCTTGATCAGTTGCAATGGCTGCAGAATAAAATCTCCCTTGATCAATTGCAATGGCTCCAGAACTCAGATCAGTTCTTGTGTTTTTATACAAAAATTCACCCTTGACCAGAACTTAAACATGCATATACACAGATTATCCCTTGATCAGTTGCAATGGCTGCGGACCAAAATCTCCCTTGATCAGTTGCAATGGCTCCAGAACTTGAACATGCATACACACAGATTTCTCGGTTGTCAAAAGCGTAGATTGCTTTAGTATCCTCCAAATAGGTAATGAAGGTTTGAAGCAAACTAAGTGACATATTGTAGAAATCTCTATTAAATGATTGAATTGGCTTCTCATGTTGCAATCCTTGATTTTTTGGAGACATTGCCATAGGAGTATTGGCGGATGAGTGCAATGAAGCATCTATAGCTGCATAGTATTCTGATACGTGTATGAAATCTTGGTTATTGGGAATCTCCAAATGACCCTAACCATAGGAAGGAATTAAAATATCAGTGGCAATGACAATCCAAGAGAAAAATCTTTTTGAAATGACAATGCTTGAGGATCATTTAACCATTATTGTAGCATGTGGTTGTGGCTGTGATTGTGGCTCATTTGAAATGACAACGTCCTTTTTCCTCCTGCGTTTTGCTTTCTCTAAACCACCAATAGGTCTTGCCGACCCACGGATTTACTTTGTCTTGAGTTTGATGCCTATTGGCTTACTGGGCTTCTTATTTTCTTTGGCAACTGTACATAAACGACAACTTGAGGTGCATATATTAGACTTTGATACGAATACCTAATGTTAATCATACAATAGTTTGGTACAAACCTTGTGGAGTGGAGGAGTTGCCTAAATCCATATTAGACCTGATTTTCAAGCTATTCTCAATATCTTCTGCCAATTTGTTAGCACAATTGGCAGACATAGAGTATGTTTTATCAGATTCTGCAGCTCGAGCAGCTATTCGAATGAATATTTTGCATAATCCAAAGTAGCGACTTGATAGTTTTACTTTTGGATCTTCATGCATATTGCAATTGCTACTTATATGTAGGACTTTTGCATCAACTGTCCATCTCTTCAGTATATATTTTTCAGGAATTGATTTGATGTTATTGATGTCAAGTATCTTTAGTGCATGAGAGCATAGAATGCCGGCAAATTCAAACTTCTTGCAGCTGCATTTGACTGTTGATTCCAATGGATAAAATTTGACAACATGTTCATGATGCTTGCCATGAATTTTTATTTTGTACACCTTTTCTGCATCGTCCTCACCACAATAGAATAGGTCACAATTCAAAGTCAGCAATACTTGTTCCTGTAATTTCTTAAATACTGCTGGAGTATAGGCTTTTGCTGCATGCCTCAATATTGTCAACTCTACTGTTAGCTTGGGTGTACTTTGTGTTGCTCTGAAGTCATACTTGACCTCTTCATATCTTTTATCTCCCACCAACCTGTCAAAGTGCTCAAAGAAAGTAAGCATGTCATATTTTACACTAATATAATCTTTCAATTCATTGTTCATGCTTTCACTTCATTGTGTAGTACTCATATCAGCAGAGAATGTGTTTTGACCATATACTAATGCCCATTGGTGCCTTTTGTCAAATAGTCGTTGAAGCCAATTATTTTGTTGTAGCTCATACTTGTCAAGCAATCGGTTCCATGCATTCATAAATTCGTCCTCCTCCTCTTGATCATATATACAGTCTTGAAATTTAATATTGCATTTATTATAATCCTTAACCACTCCAGCAAGGTGTTTGCATGCATTTTGATTCATATGCCATACACATATCCTATGATGAGTTTCAGGAATGACTAACTTGATTGCTTTGGCCATGGCTGCATCTTCATCAGTCAAAATAGTTTGTGGTGCCTTCCCTGACATTGCAGTTAGAAAAGTTTTAAATAACCAAACAAAACTGTCAGCGGTCTCATCGTATAGAAGTGTAGCACCAAAAATAGTAGTTTTCTTATGATTGTTAACTCCAACAATCAAACCAAAAGGACGTCCATCATCCAATTTTCTATACGTCGTGTCAAAGCAAATGACATCACCAAAAACTTCATAATCTGTGACCATTTTAGAATCAGCCCAGAAAATATTAGTTATCAAGTCATCCTCATCTACTTGAATAGAATAGAAAAACTTCACATCTTCTGATACTTTTTTCTCCATATATTCCAAAACCCCTCCAATATTACCTTGGTTTGTCTTTAATGTCCTCTTTGAGTATAGTCTATTCTTCATGTCTACACGAGTAAATCCTAGCTTCTCAAATCCACATGCTTCTTTTGCCATTAGATCAATAGCAGCTTTAGTAGAAATGCCTATAGATTTTGCAACTTCTACACTTGCAACCTGGGCTTCATTAATTTTCCTTTGCGATCTTAATTGGTGGGCTTAGCTTCTAGTAGCAAGTTTATGGTTGTGCTCAGATACAAAGTGGTAGACACAGTACAATCCATCTCTGAGACTTATCTTCATACATGCTTGACACATACATCGTGTTTCTGGCCTACTGAAACATTTACCATAAGCTGAAGATTCTGCTCTTTTGTCAATACCTCGAGTTCCTGTTAATATAATTAATTATTAGATAACATGTCACAAAGTAAACACAAATTGCATAGTAAAAATTGTTAATGTCAATACCTTCACGAGAACAAACAAATGTTATGTTCTTTATATTTGAAGAATTCTTCACATTATGGTAACTACTCCTTCGGATACTAAAGCCCATCTTATAAGCATAAGCATTGTAAAAGGCATAAGCGTCTTCTTCAGAGTTAAACTTCAAGCCGACCTTGGGTATCAAGTCTTCAAGATAATCTTTTGTTTGAGACGCTTCAAAATTTTCATGATCCTGAGTTACAATTTTTGAATCTACTTTTATTAGTTGGGAGTATACCTTACAAAGCATTAGAGATCTATGTGATAACTAACACAATGCATGTCATGATTTAGTTTGATGACTATGGCAATTTCTTAGGAAGAACTAGAGGTAATGTATGGCTTGAGAACTTTATAAAGAAATCTTCAAGTATATGATACTAGACACATTTTTGCATTGCTAATCCTAAGGTAGTTCAGAAGAATGTTTCATTTCTAAAGCCATTGCATCATTTTTAAATGATCAATTGAATAAATTATTGCGGGTCTATTCTGCTGCAGATGACGAAAAGATGATGTATTTGCCAAGAAAAGTAAGAACAAGTGGTGCAATGGACCTGGATAAGCCTTTCAATACTGCTCATTGTCACATCTGATGCCTGGAACCGAGAAGAAGGAAAAGAAGGAAAATGTGGTAAGCCCTTCAATGCTGATGCTCATGGACAAATCTGATTGCTGGGAAAGCTGGGAAAACTGATGACTCAAGAAGAAAACTGGTTGCTGGGAGAAAGTCTGCTTCATGTGAGAAACTTACAAATCTGGATGTCCTTGTGAGAATGGTTGCTGGACTTTGCTTCTGGAGAAAATCGTGCAGCACCAAAGCAATCTGAATTTTATAGTGGACACTGCTCTTGGATTGTCATTGCCACTGATATTTGCTGGTGGACACTGCTGGTCTTTGCTTCTGGAGAATGTTTTGCTTCTGGGGAACTTGTGTACAAACTGCTCTGGAGAATGTTTTGCTTCTGGGGAACTTGCTGCATGAGTGAAGCTGTTTAGCGCGTAAAGCCGTTTTGGCGCTCTGGGAGTGGGACACGAAGCTTGCCTATTCCCTTTTTGGCGCTCTGGGACTGGGGAACTGGTTGGGTGGGTGGGAGAAGAGAGAGCCAATGCTGTGATGACACGTGACGGGAACAGGGAAGGGAACAGGTAGAAAGGAATAGGCAAGCTTCGTTCCAAGTGGCTGTCCTAGGGGATTTGAGTGCTAGGGATTCCGAGGAAATAACTAATAAGAAAAAGAGGGGATTTGAGTGCTAGGGATTCCAAGAAAATAAGTAACAAGGAAAAGAAGAGAAGAAGAGAAAGATGCGACAACCAAAAAAAGGTTCAAAACCCAACACAACCTATGTTTACCTTTTTATCGCATTTACTTTTGTCACATTTCGCTTTTCTCAACGTATTTGGGCAAGCATTAGGATTTTGGCATGCACTCACTGGGATTTAGGCACGTGCCAGGCGGGGGCAGATTCGCGGGTAGTAAAATCGAACGGCCGTGCCCCGCGAGTCGAGTCGACAGCACCGCGCGGAACTTCCCTTCCGCCGCCTTCGGTCTCCAAATCCTCCCTCGCACGGATCGCGGTTCCGGCGGGAGATGGTCGATCACGCCGACGCCCTTCCGGCGGGATGGAACCCAAGTACCCAACCAGCCTTTGTGGCCGATCACCTCAGCGACGGCTTACCGATGGATCGCCGGTACGATCCATCCTCCCTCCCTCCCTCCCTCTCATCACTTCTCCCTCTCTATCCCCCTTCTCTACACCCGAGGCCCCCCCACCCATCACCGGATGTCCTTCTGCAAGCGTTCGTTAGCTTTGTCCGCGATCTGATCTGATCTGATCTGACTTAGCTGCAGATTGACTTGGGTTTGTTGAATCGATCGACCATTCGACGCACGCCTAGATCTGCAGGTAATTTCTCTTTTTTTGTTAGTTCTTTTTTTAATCTTTGCTTACTTCTTTTGCGATTCCACCTACCAAATTTGTCGCGAACATGCTAGTGGTATAGTTCTTGTTTGGTGGCCATTGTTACTTTTAGCTTACATTTTTTTGAATTCTAGCAGTTTGTGAGAAGCAACATGGAGAAAAAAATAGTAGTATGTGCTGGTATAGTTAATAAGTGTATACTTTTTACTATAATTGTCTTATTAATTTCGTCTTAAAAATGCACCATTTAAAAGTTAGTTATTATATAAGTCAAAATCAAAATTAAGCCCAAAAGAAGACAGCTTTGGAACGATGGAATCGTGGGACTGCCCTGAACGAAACGTCAAATTTAGGCGCAACCAACACATAAACCAGCCCAGTCCCGGCTGCACCTGAATGGCACCTCCCAGTTGTGGGCTTGTGGCGCGCATGAGCATGTGCCCTAACTCAATAGACTACAGCAATATCTTACTTTCTAGGTGGTTTTTGATGCCGAGTTGCTGTTTCATGCCAGCGTTTGATGGTTGACTAGTTCTCCCTCAGCACAAAGCAATTGAACTTCCTCAATTGCTATGCTTGCTGTTATCATGGAGCGAAAGTTGTGTGTGTGACTGTTGTGGACGCCTAATGTGGGTCGGACTTATCAGTGGTGTCGGCGTCCAGGGGATAGTTCGGCGGCAGGAAAAACAGCAGGGTCAGAGCCGAACCTGACCAGGATCAACTCGGCTTCGGCTTCTGGCTTATTTTTCACTATTCATAAGTTTCGTCTTTTTCTGAATTTTTGGCTTTTTGTTGAGCTTTTTTGCCGGTTCTTTTTTTTCCTGTATTTGTTTGTATTATACGTAATGGGCTAACATATTTTTTATATTTTTAAATTTTTTTAAATTTAATTATGCTAAATAAGCCTCATTCAGCTACAGTGCTTTTTTCAGCCATAAGCCATGAGCTTTTCAGCCGAACCGATCACCACCCATCTTTTATTAGTTACCTTCTTTAGAATGTTATTAGGATAGTTTGCTATCTCTTCCTTAAATATGATATATTTCCTCTTCTTGAGTTCGTCGCTTGATATAAAGGCCATGAGTGCTATTCGAAAACAATCAATAAAGATCAAGAGTTTTTCTAACTGGCTGGCCACAAGTCAGAGCCTCCAGCGTGGGGGCGACTTGAGCCATCCTGGCATTATTTTCCACCCTAACATCTTGGTATCAGTGACTATATACACCTAATTTGTTAACACAATCAGATATTACCACTTTAACTTGTTTATAATGTAGCATCAATATGCCTTCCCTGGAACACACGTCTGTGTACAATGTAACTGAAACTGTCTTTTAGGAGTTGGGAGCAACTCACCTCCACTTGTATATGTTGCATATTTGGGAATTCAGCCATCCTGTGTTGGCTATCTAGTCTATAGTTTTGAAACGTTACATAACTTGGGGGATGTATATATGTGGTTTATTTCCACCTATGGAGATCAGTTCTGATGTATACCCTTTATTGACACAATATGATGGTATATCAAAACATTCTGTTTCAGTTTTTGAATGTTACTGATGGCAGCTGGTATGTACCTTAACCTTGTCTGTTGTCTCTTGTGCCTTCTGAAGTTAATTAGGACATGAATGTGGATTACCTTCATTCATCAAAATTAACATGTGTGTGTGGAAGACAAGAATGATCGTATAGCGAAGTGGATATCGCGTTAGATTCCGAATCTAAAAGCCGTGGGTTCGAATCCCACTATGATCAATTTGTTTTGGTATTTGTTTTTGTTTCTTGTGTGTCTTGTGAATTTTCAGCTGACAGTGACATACTGACTTCACCCACAAGGTATTCAGGGTTCACTTGTGAACAACGTTGGTCCCAGACCCCAGCTGCCTTCCGGGAGCATTGTCATGGAGTGCAGAATTTTGCCAGCGCAGACCTTATCAACCAGTTTTACGTTACCTGCAAATACATAGTACAAGTTTGCATGCTTGTCAGTTCATGGCTTATCCATTTGCGTCGTGTAACCTGCTGGTAACCGGTGGTGTAAAATTTTGTATGGGATATGGGGCTATGGGACCATTCCATCCCAGGAAAGGCTTGGTTGACAATGGCCCGTCGTTATCCAAAACCTGTGGCCGTGGCGTTGGTGCTTACGAAGTCATGATTCTGTTGATACGGCATTGCAGTTCTGTTGTGTTGTGGTGCATGTAATGAAATTGCATTCGATTCAACACAGTTAATTTGCACATGGAATCGACTAAAGCTTGTAGGTTCGTATTCGGAACCTTCGGGTGCACTGCCTGGGTAAATCTACGTGATGCACGGGGTAAAAATCTGCAGCTGTGTTGAGCTCAGCCAGATTTTGCCAGATTTTTATGAACAAAACGGAAGATCGATACCAAGAAAACTATATCAAAACAACGATAAGCATGTGAGAAAATTGACTTTATTACCAAAAGTCGTAAGAAACAGATCCTCCTCTCGATTGCTTGTAAGTGCTTTTGTAGCATGTGCACCCTTCCCGTGTTATACTGATGACAAATCATGGTCAGATTTGTTGCACCTGTATATTAGGTAGAACGACTACACTACCAGGATTATGGTAACTTCAGCTTCGGAACTGGCATGACAAAACATTTTCAGGACAAGACCCAGAATTGCTTCAAGACAAGAACAGATTGCAACCGTTCGCAGATATGTTCAACATTGGACTTCAACAATTAGCTGATCAGGCAGGTGTCCTTTTATATGAGGTTCGTTAAGAAAATTATGGTAAGTGGCAGCATTTCCAAGTTTCTTAACATTGACAGCCCACGCCACACAATACAACAACTGGGACCTTCAGAATAGGAGGCACGTCCCAGTTCGTTTCTGGAGACAAAACCACGATCACCACTGGACACACACTAAATGGAAAATATACAGGGGAGGAGTGAAATTGCTAGCGTCAGATGGACATTTGGAGATCGACAGCAAAATCTTGCATACCTGAGTGGCATGACTAACTTCCCCAGTACTCCATTTTGTTCAGAGCATTTCCTGAGATTTCCGTACGATGCGCCTAACCATTTTCTTGAAGTCGTCCCTCTTTTCTCTCCATTCCTTCTGCGCAAGAAATACAACAGGAAACACTTCAGAATAAAGGAGGCCCATTAAACAGCGGGCAACGTATAGTACGAACCATTCAAACAACAATGTTTCCACGCAGCCAAAAAATAATTCAAACGATTAGTTGAAGTACTTCAGTAAATTCACAAACTGTTTCAAGGTTTGTTAGAGTATCTGAGAAAATTTTCAGGTTTGTCACTAACCTAAATAGGTGAAGGTCTAGATGCATGATGCATGCATGCAGTGTCCAACAGGATGATGTTGATAATAAATTAAAGATGAATCTTGAAGTAAATATTAAGATTAATTTTTTTAGAACTGTCAACTCTAAAATTTTCGCTATTAGCAAGTAATACAAATTACAGTTACTGTCATTTTACAACTATGAAGTTATGGTGTCCATTCCAAAAAAAAAAAAGATCTAATGAATTCATGGGGGAAAAACAAAGATATAAGATGTTCTGCAATTTACATAAACAGAGGCCCAAAGAAACAAAGTTTTCATGGTAAATGTCATGTGAACTTACAGCTGCTTCAATATTTGCTGGCGATTCATCGTTTGGACTAGAGAGCATCGAAATAATGCTCAGAACTATACTCTCAACCTGCAAATGGAGAATATACATTAAAATTAGAAGAACACAGACATTGATGTCTCAAAGCTGCCTGCTCATTCCCCCATCTTCAGGCCAAAAGATGCACTATTCAATCAAGTGGGAAAATGGTCAAAAGTTTTAAAATAATTGCTCATAACCACCCAGAAGGGAAAAATGATTTGAGGCAATCAGTGAGGGAAGCAGGTACCACCTTTGAAAGATAAGATCTAGTAGCACAAGTGAAATTAATCTACACTTAATTTTAGGAACGGCAGCAGAATAATTAGAAATGCCAAAGGAATATGTTTGTTGTGATGTTTAGTGCATTAAAAAATTCTTGAAGGCTATACTACAACTATACCTATCAAGATCTGATAATGAATTTGAAGCTCAGAAATTCACCAAACATCGAGGATACTTCAACCATACCTTTCAATCATTTTTAACGTCAGTGTATCTAGTGTGAGGTTTTTTTTTCAGAAGATGAAGGTATTTGTTCATACAAGAAAACAGCCAAGAAATCCAACCAAAATCGAGAATATCAGGTGCACAAAGACTACGTATGCATCTTTAACCTTCACAACCACAGAATATACTACATCAAAGCTTGATAGAAAACCAAGACTGTACAACTTCCTACATAGATAATAGAATACTTTAACCACAGGCATGAACCAACAACTTTACTAGTCCAATGTTAATTAAGACATCACATTTTTCAGTAACTTTATTTGAAAAAGAAAATTATTAACAAAAAGAAACTATGCAGGTAAGACATAAATGTTCATCACGAATATATAGAAATGCACAAGAAAGCCATCACCAATGTTCTACAAACACACTGATATAATTATATAAAATATATCAAGTTTAGGACATATTTGCATTTTTGGCGTTAAAGCTATTCTTGGTTGAAATATAACATTTACCAGAAAGTAGCAACAGTAATGCATCACACACACCCAAGATACAATATATTGCAGATCTCACAATTAACTTCAAATTTTGCATTTATTTGCATTATAAGTTTTTTCCCCTTCTGAATGCTGTTTGATGATGCATCGCAGCAAATTTATCAGATAAAGACTTCACAGAATAGATGTTGATAGAATAGAATTGCTGCAGGACAAAATTAAAAGGGTACACCTTGTTAGCATCATAAACACCATAATTTGTTAGCATCATAAACACCATAAAAGAAGCACTACCGTATGCACTGGTGTCCAACGCTCATTCGCAAGCTCATAGCCATTGGGGTCTTCACCAGGTGGGTGAAGAATAGAAATGCACACCCGCCCATCCGGATAAACTGGCAATCAAACAAATATTATGCACAATGTCAAAATGATGGATTATGGAAGCACAGAAATACGAAGTTATGCTTGCGAAAAGCTGACCATTTGGATGCCACATTTCAGAAGTAAATCTGACTGATGGAGGGCTGTTCGGATAATTTTGTGGGAAGCTCATTATTGCGTTGAAGTAACCTCCATCACTGAAAATGAAGGCCAGTGTCACTCAGCAGCTTTAAAAAAAACTTACATGATTGCATTGAGCCAACACTTCAAAGATAAATGCACAGCAAGCAGATCAATAGTGTTATTCTATGAGTTAAGGGCTGTTAGTAATTACTAGTAGTTCAAACCATGGTAGCAAACTTCATTTTGAGTTCAGAACATATGTTTATATATATTGATATATTATCGACTGGACTAACCACAGAATTGGCTGATTGATAAGTCCCACAGTAAATAAACCTTCTGTACAGTCGACAAAAAACCATGGGAAGAATTATTTAAACGCAATAAATCTATTGAGCATGAGCATCCAAGCTCCCAGAGGAGAGCATTACACTCCATTTCAAACTTCCATAGATTTTTCTTTGAAATGAAGTAAACGTCAAAATTTCAGCATTACAAAAATCAATCTAAAGGTTCATCAGTGTATGCTTGTCAGACAGTTTAATATGAAAAACATGAATTAGAAG
This sequence comes from Dendrocalamus sinicus, assembly GCA_036346575.1. NCBI lineage: Eukaryota > Viridiplantae > Streptophyta > Magnoliopsida > Poales > Poaceae > Dendrocalamus > Dendrocalamus sinicus. The sequence continues at coordinate 13,868,497 of CM070643.1, read as the reverse complement.
ATAGTGCAATTTGCGACCAGCAACCACACTTATTGCTCCATTGTAAGTTATAACTCATATCCACCGCGTAAGTTGAACTTCCTGTCACTTTCTCAGGATTCTCTCAAAAGAGCATACCTCTTGATACTTCCTAGCCCTCATTCCATTCTTGTATTTTTCCATTTGTTTGGATTGCAGGCTCCCTTTATGGGCTCACTAGATTCAACAAACAGAGTCATGTTGCAAAACTACACTATATTTTTAAGTCTATGACTAGTTCTCAAGACAAAATGAATGTAAATTTCATAAAATGTACCCATCTAACAGTCTACTCTAGTCCCCATTGCAAAACTATATGATCAAGTCAAAACAACATAATAAATGTACAATTTCATCTCATCAGTTCTAAAATCTGCAGCAGAAAAAACATACAGGTACAAAAGCTATCTGAGTCAGCTGCAACTATACCACAGCATTAGATGGACTGGATTCCGCTACCCCAAGGTACATAACTTTCAATTATGTTTCAGCAAAATATATTGCCACGAGCATTTGCAAGGAAGAGTAGAAAACCTCCAAACCCAAGAGAAGAAAACCAAGAAACACAGGTCAAATTGCTTCTTGCCACACTTCAGCAGTCTGTTCCAGTGACGCTCAAGTGCGCTTGAAGCACCCCCCCTTCCAACCCAGCCCATCCCTATGAATGAGATCACAGCAATTGTACATAACAGATGTGTGGAACTGTGCATATGTACAGTGAACTCATTGATCATGCACCAAACAACCTGATGAAATTATAATTTAACTTAAGGTTGGTACTACTTGAGACAAGTCTCACAGACTAGCACAGTATTAAATTACCAACAAAGTGCTACTCACCAAACTCAAGAAGTTGAAAAATGTACCCCAAACTACCATAAATCCCTACCTGCACAACATGTGCCTACAGCCCAATTTATCCCCATCTATCTATTACAAACTCCAACCGACTGATACACATATTTCCATTTCTGAACATAATGTAGTTGACCGATCTAACTGCCATGAACGCTTACCTGTACATGTGCATGCAGACCCAATTCCCAATCTGAATGTGAACATGGGTGACTACCACAAGTTCAACCAGAAGAACTACCAGCCGACGAACAGAGCTACCCTTGCCTCATCCACATCCAGTACCAATCAAACTCGACGAAATTGGACGCCGACCATATATCCTAGTCGCTGTATTGGTGGTAGCCATGCCAATCTAGTACAACAACCTACAAACATCGCAAATTCAACCTCACGCCAACCTCAGGTACTGACGAATTCCAGAATTAGATTCCCCGCTACAGCTACTGCTTCCGATTCACAGGCGGATACGAAACACCACCACTCGCATGGCACCAACACACACCAAACAGGCAATTCATAACGATAAGACATGGAAGCGCGAGGCGAATGGGAGGGAATCCGACTCACTATAGGGTGTCGGGCGGGCCGATGATGGTGACCTGCCACTCGAAGACGTTGCTGTCGTCGACGAGCCCAGCCGAGAACCCATCCACGGGGTTCTTCGCGAGATCTGCACCAATCACCAGACCACAAACAAACCCCAAACCAATCAATCCGAAGCAAAACAGAGAGGGAAAAAAACCCGATGCATGGGGGGCGAAACAAGCCGCTCGGATCCGCACCTTTGAGCTGCTTCTGGAGGAGGAGGCACGCCTGGCTGGTGGTGGCCGCCATGGGATCGGTGGCTAGGGTTTTGCGGTGGGCGGAAGAATGATTCGCGGTCTCCGGAGGCGGTGACGCGAACTGATGGGCGCCGCGGGGCGCCTTATTGATAGAGGCGAGGAGGAGCTAGGGGAGAGGTGCACTATGCGAGGGAGAAAACGTAGAGGTGGTTGATTAGTATTTAGTAGTAGCAGGCTGCTCTGGTTGATGTGAATTCTATTTCTGGTAAAGGGGTTTATTTGGAGTTTAATTATGATTGTGTTTATGTTCATAATTCAAAGTTGCTGCATGATCGGTTTTCTAGTATGTCCCTCTGTACCTTAGGTATTAGCCATTGTTGTCAATTTTCACTGTGTATGTCTACGACGAATTATATAATACTTTATCTAGTTATAAATACATGTTATTTTATGTATTAACATTTTTCTAAAACACAACTTTGATCACTATTTTCTATTATAATATAGTTATAACACCCAATAAAATTGTAATATTGTAGAAATATTTTTTCAGATAAATTTATAGTATGATTTTTATGTATCTAATATACATATTTAAAAAATATCGATAGCTAAAGTTTTTAAAGCACATATCTAAAACGATATGTGCATATGATTGGAGTGAATAAAAAATAAAATTATTTTTTTATTTTGGTTTATAGCTGTTGCTTTATAGTTTTAGAGCTGTTATATAATCACTAATTTGATAGACTGCTCTACTCTGGTCTGATAGAAGGATTAGTAAATCATAACACATATTGATAACGCTTCCACAAAAGTTTGACCCGTTGGATACCACTTTGGCTCTACGCGCCGCCCGGGAAATGGCCGACATGTTGTTTATGTCACGAACAACAATCTAAAAACGAAAAGATAGAGACGACTCACAAACCTACTGAAGACCGTATGGCGCGGTCAATCCTCGACCGCTGACGAATCAAAGCGCGAGGCAGAGGAGCCTCACTTGAACACCGCCGTTCATGGCCAACCAGGCAGCACACATGGCCGGGCCCTGAAAGTGGCGGGGTCGGTGCTCGCTGTTATGCACCGTCTCTAAATAGAGATTTTTTTTTATATATTTAACTCTGTTACACTCCGTATTTATAGAAATAGCAGTATATTGATGGTATAGTCAAGAATGTCATTTTTATCCCCCGTTGGCCTAACGGCGATGCTGTAGAGCTTACGCGTGTGACCTGCCGCTCGGCCACAGGGCATCAGGTGCCCTGCCGCCCCACCACCGAACGGTAGGTAATTAGCCATCTTAATTACCTGCCTTAATTATTTTTGTATACTATTTGTTTGAATTTTTAAATATAGAAATTAGCTGAAAAATTACGAAATTTTATATACAGACTCGACACAACGTACTTAATTGTGTAATTTTTTAACAATTTTATCCGCTATGAATGTTGCTCAAAAATTTATTAGATTATGATAAATCTAGATAGCATATACTTCTATCATCTATCTCCACAGTTTGTAAGGCTCAGAGCAGTCCCTTTATAGCCTCTTGAAAGTCCCTTATTCATGCTTGGTCTGTAATTACAAAACCTCTGTCTCCAACGGTGGTGTGGTCACCACCGATGTGAGTTCCGCAACCTCCCCAGGAACAATATTGGAGTTGGAGCGGATGGGATATTAGTCCTCAACAGAAAGCGAGAATAACAGAGAAAAATGGTCTTTGATACTTGGTTGTTGTGGACAGAAATGAAACAAGGAGGGGACGCAAAAAAAAAAAACAGCAAACGGATGCTTGCCACGTGGAGGGGATACGGATGGGAACACCAACACTGGAACAGGGAGACCGCATTCCTAGCACCAACCCTGCTTACGATTTTGTCATGGCTTCATGTAAAAGGGTTAACCGGAGGGATAAAATGCATTTGTCATTAGGATTTATATGTTCATACAACTCTTGCTCAACTAAGGTGGGGTTAAACTCTCAACTCTCTTATGCTCAGGCTACGTAGGCTCAGTTTATCCTCTCTTGGGCTGGGTCTCATTAATTCTTCAATATCGATCGATTCGGATCTCTATTTAGTTTCATCCAAGCTTCATCCTTTTTGGCAACATACCCACATTAGGGCAAATAATCACGATCACCTCTCTTGGCATACATTTGTGCGTCCAGCACGATATTTATGTCATGCCATATGTCCATAGTTCACTCATCTGAGCCCACACACTCTATATGCCATATACCATCGCCTCTAATCCGTGCACATGTGTGACTGTGGGGCCAGCTCTGACACCATTTGTAAAACCCCAACTTAAAAAGTTCATACAGGCTTAGTTCAACCCGCGCACCAAATAAAGCACGCTCTAGTACTAACCCTGCTTACTCTTTCATTCTCGATCCGTGTAATAGGGTTAATCCAAGAGTTTAAAATGTATTTGATAATAGGGTTTATATATTAATACAACTTTTGCTCAACTAGGGTGACTAAACTATACTCCCGACTCTTTTATACTCGTGTCCGTACTACGTGGGCTCGGTTCATCCTCTCTTGCACCGGGTCTCACAGTCGTCGCCTCCTTTACGATCACGCGACCGTGCGACGCCACCCGTGACGGCAACGCGAACGGGTACAGGTATTTGGTGCAGATGGGCCGACAAAGAAGCGTAGCAGCGTTGCGTTGCGTCCCGCCAGTCCGCCACCGCGGCTCCCCCCAAACCCGGTGCTTCCCCCACCGCCCAGCGCGAAATGATGAGCCGCCGACTGCCGTGCCTGCCGTGCGTTCCCCTTGCTTTGCGGCCGACGCATACAGGAAACAGGCTGGAATCGCCAGCCGTCACCCTTCGCCCGAAAGGAGCCCACCGTTTCGTGCTCATCCGCAAGTGAATTGGTTTTAAAATTCTCCGGTTACAGTTTAGAGGGCGGTGAAAAGGATATCAACAGTTTTCCAGAATAGTTCCAACTTTGTCCTTTCTCGCTGGGTAAGAGCATCTCCAAAAGAGACTTAATATTTTATCCTCTAAAATTTCATATTGGGAGTCTTCCTAAAAAAATTGTCCTCTAAATCTTTCCCCTCCTTCAGCAGCTCCTCTAAATTTGGATCCCTAAAATTACCATCTAGGCACTGTATATTTGATGGTGATCCACCTCAATTTTGGAGTATCAAAATTATTGGACGTGTTTTTGAGTATCTGTTGGAGGCTTATTTTTAGCTTTCATACCGAATATTTAAAGATAGGGAGTGAGAAAGAGCATCTCTTAGAGATGCTCTAAGTCCGTAAATTTAACATCTGCAGAGTACGGACCGAAAGTTTGAAGTCCACTTTTGTGGAGTACTTGCGTAGTTTTCTCTCCAAAAAGAGTGTAAACCGAGTCTGACTTAAGTCAAGATATTCTACATCAATCGTGAATGGGGCTTCCCTGTCCCTCACTCACTATTCTCTCAATCTAGATCACTCACTAATGATCCAATGGCCAGTTTTTTAATATATTTTCACCATTTGCTCATCCATCATAAATAATAAAAAATACAGAAAAAATAAAATTTATTTTTTCGGTATTTTTATTATAATTTTGTTCCCTGTACAAAAATTATAATAAAAAATACATTTTTTATTTTTTCTGTATTTTTCTTATTATTTATGATGGATGGGCAAATGGTGAAAATATATAAAAAAACTGGCCATTGGATCATTAGTGAGTGGTCTAGATTGAGGGAATATGGAGTGGGGGACAGGGAATAGAGAGGCGTTCATATGAAATTTTAGCCGATATAAATGAATTTGTTGTAGTGTCTACTACAATTGACTAGTAAGTTCTGACTTAAAAAGATATTATATTTGAAAGTTGAGTACGATAGAAAAATTATTTATTATAGAAAAATCAGAAACTAAAGCTGGAAAGAAAATTCCCGCACACCGCTTTTCACCCTAAAACGTGAGCCACTATTCGTCACCCAAAGCTACAATTCCGGCAGACACTTACCGTGCCGGGAGGCGATGGGACGGCAATTGATTTCCGGCCAGCCCCGCGCCGCGCACGGCCACCACCACTCGGCCTGGTCCACCCCAACCAAAAGCGCGATGGCGATCGGAAGTCGGAACCTGTGGGTTTGGCTCGGCTGCTCTTATCGTACTATACGCGCAAAGTCGCACGTTTCCGCGCCACCAATAGTGCGGTCTACGACGCCGGTGGACCAGAGGCTGGGACTGGGAGGGCCGGCACACACTGACCACTTCCTCCAGCCTCTCTTTTTTTCCCCGGTGAGCTTTCGCTAGTATTTCGGGGCATCATCCCGCTGTTGGGGGATGTTGGTCATTCGCAATCCTGAAAAGTCATCCGGTGAAAAGCCTGCGTCGCTCTCGGGGTTCTTAATTAGCAGCCTCTGGTCCTAATCGCTCTTTTTTAACCAGGATAATGAATGATTGGATCTGTTGTTTGATAGTCGCTCCCGGGGTTCTAATGCACAGCAAGAGAGAGCTAATTTGAGGACGTCTACACGGTAGCGCGGTGAAAATCATTAGACCGCTGCTGATGGGCGCTCTTAGCGACGACGGACTAGTCTGTACGAGCAACCATCAAGAGCTAAGCTCCAAATAATATCAAGAACTAACCATATTAGCTAAAACGTAAAGTTTTATGAAGTTTCAAAAATAATTTTTTTTAATTTGAAACCCGAAACTTGGTCTTTCAATGAGTCCTAGCCGAAACATAAAAGTTTAATGAAGTTCCAAAAAATGAATTTCGAGTTTCAAATATGAAACTTGGTGTTTCAACGAGCTTCACACGTGAAAACTTGATGCTTTATGAAATTTCAAAAAACAACTTCCATTTTCATTTTTTTTTGAGGAGGAGCTTCTAACCCACAATGTATTCCAACAATATACCAAGTTCCAGTCAAGTTACACGTTTCAACACATTTCGCTCAAGTTTTAGAGAGTTACATCATGCTTCGTAGAGTTTCGGTGTGTTTTTAGATAGTTTTAGAAAAAAATTAAAATTCAAGTTTTGGAAAAGTTTAAAATGAGTTTCAAAACAAAATTTAAGTTTTAGAGAGTTTTTAGGAAAAGTTGGAAAATTTTGAGCGAGTTTTGAGAGAACTTCATTGAAGTTTCACAACAAAACAGACAAGTTTCAATGAAATTTCACAAAACATCAGCGAAAATTCATAAAAATTCAGATAGAGTGCTAACACTTGGCAGATTCCATGGGGAGCTGTCCGGAGTCATCGAGACCTTAGCACGATGATGATGCCGGCAGCTACGCGAGTATCGCGCTTGCATGAGATCCCACACCTACATTGCCGCCACGGCCACTTGCCTTCCTATGCGCCACCAAGCTAGTCCGCAGCCATCTTATCGCGTCTGCTCCCCATTGCCCCTTTCACCTTCACAGGTGAGCCATGCCTGTGCATGCCATCGCCATCGTCGAGCAACAAAATTTGGTGAGAAAACCAATGGGCATGAACAACGTGAGCTAATGGTGCGGATTCGCTATTGCTCTTGCCTAATTGACTCTGCGGTGTTGAATTTGGGGGAGAAATTAGGGATTGGAGAGAAACGCGGGGTCGCTGCTTCGGGCGGCAGCCTCAGGCGAGCGACGTGCGGGGTAGCGACTTCGAGCTGCGGCCATGCGGTGGCCAGAGATTTCATCCACAGAGCCGAAAACCGATTTCATCCCAATTTCTAATCCATTTAGAAAACCGATCTAGAAAACTAGCAGATTTATTAATCATGGAAACTGATCTAGTATCTAGGTGTTTAATCTACCAGATTATATGGATGAGTTATCATGCTAACAATTTACAGATCAATCTGCGATTAGTATCAATTAGAACGTTACTGATCTAATCATGGCATTGCAAACGAATCTAGTATCAATCTAAATTGAAATATGAATTGCACTGCGTAATATATTGGTTCATGATTTACATACCTTTCACCTTAGAGAGCAATTCATGCTGACAACATATTAAGAAATAGTTGAGGAATAAATGAACGACAATGTAATTCACGCAATCAATCACCAAGAACACAACAGATCAATCACAAGAAGTCACAATTGAGATAGAACACCAAAACATAGTCTTTATTAATTTCAGATCTATTCTCATGTTACATAAGCCTCTCTATTCATAGTCTAAATCATCTAGAGATAGTTTTGATATTTATCTATATTATAATCTTTCAGGTTTTGTAACACACAGAACTAGATGCGAGTTGTCAGCCACGAGGCAAAACGAAATAAGCCCATGCTTCCACGAGAGAGATCGAAACTAGCCTTATCTTTCCCCGCAAAATTAAAAAAAAAGAAAATAGGCCCACTCTTAAAAACTTGCAAGCATCTGGATCCTTGGCCTTTCATTAGTTCATGAAACTCCACAAGCCCATCAAGTACAGCTTGCTAAGCCCACCTGTATAGAATATCATCGGCCCACAGTAGGAAACATTCTGCCTCTAAGCCATTGTTTTCGGCCTCCTTAGGACCAATTATAGTGTCTTCCCTTACTATTTTTCTTTGAAGGTACACACTAACAACCTATCTCGTCTACCTGTAGTTCCCAAAACCCCGCTATATGGCTACCGCAAGTAGATCGACATAGAGATCCACCCATATGATCAGTTGATTCTCGACTATGAGGAGTGGGATGTTAAAAGGGCATGCGGGATTCGGGAGGAGGAGCGCCGCAATAACGAGAAAACCGAATGTATATGTCGAAAGATGAAATCTCATATCGAGGCGTGCATGCATAGGGTGCACGATGCTTGTGAGAGGGAGCGCGAGAAAAAGAGAAAAATGACAACCAAGACCAAAGAGGCCACCGAGAAATTCAACGCCGAGCTTACAAGGAAGAAAAAATGGCCCCCAATTCACACAGTAGGTTAGGCTGTTCCGATCTAATCCCCTGAATGTTGAATTAATTTCCATTCCGAAAAGGTGCTTATGTATCGTAGGAGTACTTCGATTTGTTGCATCATACATGATATTATTTCATATACACGTAACTAAACTCTGCGTGCCGTGTTATTCCTAACTTTATTATAAAGTCTGTTTTTAATTCGAAACATCAAATCTGTCGTCTTTTCACATTCAATTCATTGTGTAGCAATGCATCCAATAACATGAAAAAACGAGTTCTATAAGTACGCACAAAATGTCTACGTATCTTTCATCAACGATACTATCTAGCATATTTCCATCCTTGTGCTCGGAGGGTGAGGCCTCCAAAAAGTTTACCAGTCCACATATGTATTTACGCTTAGTTAAAAGAGGCTTCTATTGCAAAAATAAAATCATAGGTATAATTTCATATTGTTGAATAAAAAATGTATTATTGTAAAATTTTTTCATGAATTATCTATTATATCGCAATGGCACTTACCTTTGTACTTATAAATCGTTGCTACCTTAATTGTCCTAAAAAATTTTTTCATAAAATTTATCGCACTACAACAACATACGATGATCGCAAAACATTATTGCGAGTCTAACAGATTTTGTATCATTCACAATTTATGAAAATCACAAATGAATCAACCAACATTGTCTGCCCATTTTTTTTTGAAAAAAATACTTACAAACAAGACTTGCTAAATGTTACCTACTTACAACAATTGTCATTTACCCCACAATTATTTTCATCAGATTAATAAATAATTACATTTTTTTAACAATCGCCCAACAGTGGGCGACTAGAGGATTATCATCGAACCGTTGGACCAAATGTGTCGAAGTCACTTTATGGTCGGGTGACATGGTAAAGTCGCTGTACCTCATGTCACATAATGGTTGAGCGACTAGCCTAAGTTGTCCAACTGTTGAGCGACATGCGGTAAAAAATGAAAATTTTTAAATTATAGATATATTTTTGTAATTCGGAATAATAAATTGATTATTTTAAAAAAAATCATACATCCAAGCTCTCTCCATGCCAGTCCTGGTTGGGGAGTTGCAGCTTCATCCAAATCCATCCGAAAAACTTTAAACGAAGTGTGATTTAGATTTCTTGTAAGCCGATCTCTGTTAATTTCTCAGAGAAAACAAACTTTTAGGGCAAGCTAACATTAGATATAGCAAGGACGTAGAGAAAGCTAAAGAACTCAAACTTGCGACGTAGACTCGGACCAGCCAAGCCACGGCCGAAAGGCGCCAAGATGCGGAGAAACCGAATTTTTTGTACGGATAATCTATTTTTTATTCGAAATTACATAAATATACCCGCGTGAAATTTTTTTTTACAAAAATAGGCTCCAGTCACCTAATGGTTGGGCGACTCGAGCCTTTCGCCCAACCAGACCGCGACAGCTGGAAAGTCTACCAACCGTTTGGTGATTAATTGCAGTCGCCCTACTGTTGGGCGACTTCCCTGAAGTCGCCGAACCATTGGGCGACTGAGATTCAATCGCCTAACGGTTCGGCAACTGCAGGTGGGATATAAAGCCGCGCTCAGCGACGCGCCGAGCGCGCCGCACTGTTTGCATTCCTCCGTTCGGCCAGCGCAGAGAAGAGGGGAAAGGAAAGGGAGGGAGAGGAGAAGAGGAGGGGGAGAGAAAGAGAGGGAGAGGAGGAGAAGAGGAGAGGGAGTGCGCGATTTTCAGGTAATTTTGTTGTATTATATTGTTTGTTAGTGTAGAAAATTAGTTTAGAAAATGTAGTTTAGAAAATTAGTTTAGAAAATGTAGTGTAGAAAATTAGTTTAGAAAATGTAGTGTAGAAAATTAGTTCAGAAAATTAGTTTAGAAAATATAGTTTACAAATTTAGTTTACAAATTAATTTTAGAAATTTAATTTTCAAATTTTGTTTAGTAAATATAGTTTAGAAATATAGTTTTTAATTTTGTATACCATTTATAATGCATTATTGTACAAAATATAGTATTTAAATGTACATGTAGAAAATTTAATGTTGCAATTATTGTACAAATTTAGATGTAGAAAATTTAGTGTTGAAATTTAGATGTAGAAAATTTAATGTTGAAATTATTGTACAAATTTAGATGTAGAAAATTTAGTGTTGAAATTTAGACGTAGAAAATATAATGTTGAAATTATTGTACAAATTTAGATGTAGAAAATGTAATGTATAAATTATTGTACAAATTTTGCAGGTATGACTCGTGCTTTGGACATGACTCGCATGATGGCGGTTGTACGTGTTGGGCGAGCACGTGGACCGCTCTCATCGCGCTTCCCGTCTAGTCCCGCCACCGGGAGCACGGACGAGCCGCCTCGGTGGGAGTGGTCCGACACGCACACCTCGCGTGGCACGGGACTCGACCCTCGTTGGATCGCCGGTTTGCACTACTCCAGGCGTTTAGTGCGGCCGTAAGTTCGTTCAGTCTGACCTTCACTTTGTTTGCGGTGCGGGATGCCGGGCTACTCCTCTTGCCGGATGGTGCAGGCCACGATGAGATGGAGCCGCGGCGGGGCGAGGCGGGTGGGGGCGAGGCGGGAGGAGCGATCACGACGCTTTCCGTTCGATCGTTCCCTTCTGACGGCTTTGGTGGACCGCTGGCGGTCCGAGACGCACACTTTCCACCTCCCATTCGGGAGATGACGCCGACCTTGCGGGATGTGTCCTCGCTCCTTGGGCTTCCGATCGCGGAGAGGCCGCCTTCCTCACCGAGGCCCGTACCGATCGGGCGCGACGACCGCTCGCGATTCGAGTGTCGTTCCACCGGCCGCTGACCACCACGTGTTCGGAGAGGCGCAGACCCATGGGCCGACACTGAGGTGGCACAGACAGTACCGAGTACGTGGTATATAAAATCGATCGTGTCTTCAAAGCTCTTATTTGTGGTATTACGTACTAATAACAACTTTTTTGCATTCAGGTGGAGCGCATGGTTCCGCAGGCGAACTCGATCCTCACGGGCTATCCCCTGCTACTGCAGTTGTGGTCGTTCGAGCGCTTAAGTATCGGACGACCTGTGCTAGACGACATGGTCCGTACGGGCCCAAGATGTATCCAGGGGGAGACGTCGACCGGCCGACGATGGGTTCTAGCTGGTGCCGTCATCGAGTAAGTATTATCACAGTCAACTATTTCTTTCTTATTGACGATCGTCATTCTAAACAACTTGTCTTTCTTGCGAGTACGATTCGCGCGCGTGCGAGTCACGCGGCGTCATCGGGTCTTTGTGGAGCGGCTCGACCGCATCACGGTAACGACGTCGCGGCGGGAGCCGTGCGCTATACGGCGGTGCAGAGCCCGTGCTCTCTGCGGTCATCCTCACTTTGCCGGCGTGGCCGGGCTTTACGCTCACCCGCGGAAGCTCGTGTACCTCATCTACGTGGAGGACTACGCACCCCGGGGTGATGCGGCGATTCGGACTCGGCGGCCGGTTCTGTGCACTCGTCGGACCATCGCTTCGCGCGCGCGTGCGGGTGAGTGATCGTTTGTGGTAAATATGTACATACTTACTACTATACGCGGTATCTCACATTACGTAATGGTTCTATCGCAGTACGCCGGCGAAGGGAGTGAAAAGAGGTGCGGATGGTCGGTGAAGATGCGTACTGGGTCAATCGGTGGTACGGTGCGCTCGACGACCGCGTGGAGGAGGACCGCCCGTCACGACAAAGACGAGTACGCGGGTACCTTCACGGTACGGCCGCGGACCGTGCAGAGCTCGTATATGTGGTAGACCCGCCGCCACACACGTCGCCGCTCGACGGACACGTACCCGCGCGCCAGCGCGGCGCTCACCTCGCGATGCGTTACATGTCATTTCAAAGATTCCCAAATGGTAATGTCGTTTCGATAATCGAACATTTCATGTCTTTGTGTCGGTGGCGTCGGTTACGCTCTATGTGCCGACTCGACAAGATCGAGAGGCTCACCGGTGGTGCGCGGTGACCCATGAGGAGGGCGTTAGCTGCGCGTCGGATGCACGAGGGTGTAGGCGTATCGTTAGCCTCTTGTCCCGCACGAGGCTACCGGCGGTCTCCACGCCCACCGCTCCGATCGCTCGTCCACCGATGCCACCCCAACCAGCGTGGCACTACTGCGTGCACCGGCGTGGACACGTCCTCCACCGCCTCACCCGGGCGGCGGGGGTTCGGCTGGCGGGGCCTCCTACACCGGTTCACTTCACGCCTCCTATGCGGGGTGTCGCCTCCTCCATGGCGCCCGGCTACGGTACGCAGAGGGTCTTATATCGTGTTTATCCGAAGACGACATGCAACGAACTAACGATATTAATATTGCGGTACTTACCAGCAGACGGCGTTTCCCGTGCCGGGCGATGTGGACCAGTTTTTCGCGGAGTGGCCCGGGCAATTCTCCGACGCAGCACCGGAGGTTCTCTCTGGCAGTGCCCTCCCCGGTGCAGCTGACTCCACCAGCGCAGGGGCGGGATAGACACCCTCCTGCTCGTTTTACTTTTTCGGATCGTCCTAACCCGTTGCACCGGAGGAGGGCCAAGCGAGGCCGTATGGGAGGACGCAGGCGCGGTGACGGGGCACACCAGGGTGACGAGTGAGGCGTGCTGCAGATGCTATATATGTTATACATGTAATGAAAAAACATGCGGCATGTTACTCTCAGTTATATTATGAAGTTTATTTAAATTTACATAGTCTATCATCTCTCTCCGCACATAAACTATCTCACTTAACAGTGTATGTATCGATCGTTCTCTACTCAATCTTTCATTAAAAAAATTAAAAAACTTTTTACACACCTACAATATACAATGAACATAAACTTTTATTACAACTTCACCGTATTTTTTACCGGTTCAACGTTACAAAATTCACAAAATCTAAAACAATCACGGGGGCTACATGCAGTCGCCTAACGGGATGGCGACTGCATGCTAGTCGCCTAACGGGACGGCGACTACACTTAAGTCGCCGAACGGAAGAGCGACTTAATACGATCGCTCTCATCATGGCGAGATATATTGTGTCGCGATGCGGTTGGGCGAAGACTTGATCGCCCAACCATTAGGCGACTGGAGCCTATTTTTGTAAAAAAAATTCCCGCGGGTATATTTATGTAATTTCGAATAAAAAATGGATTATCCGTACAAAAAAATTCCGGAGAAACCACCCCTATCTCACGATCTGAAAAGGCACAGCCAAGCGGCAGAGAAAATGGAAAGGAGAAAGGGACAAGGTCACAAGGGGACACCGGCTACCAGAAGCAGAAACCGGAGGCATCGAACCGAACAGGGAAAGGGGAAGGTGACATGGGCCATGGGGTACTGGAGTTACCCGTGGGCAGGGTTCATGAGTTGGTGCCAATCCATCTTGCGTGCTAGTAGAGTATTGATTCCATTCAATCGTACACCAGTACCAAGTTTACAATAGTCCTCATGTTAAGCTGATGTGAACCCCCAACAAGTTCATACAAACTTTGAGATAGATTTTTACAACTGGGTTTTCCATTCAGGTAGAGCAATGGGTATCATTGGGTTCTCATTTCTCACTGCTGGGCAATGGCGTGAAAGCAACATATTTGCGTTGCATATGCGCTATTGCACAGCAGCATTTGTTTAGGGGATAAAACGGAATAGAGGAGCAGAACTCAAATGCACTTGGCACGTGATTGAACACCTAAACACTTGACCCGATCACTGGTCATCTAGACATGTTATTTCAGACTGGAATCCGAGCATTAACACCATTACATGCACACACGGCCAACACGAGCAGCGCCTACAGGTTACGAACCACACGAAGCACTCCAGTCTTCCGAACTACGAGCTAATCCAACACCACACATGTTGCAGCACACACGAGATCCTAGCGACACGTTTGTTGACGGCCGACGCCGGCACGCGCGCGCGCGGCCACCCGGTCGACTCTAATGGCAGAAGATGACTTTGAGCTCGCGCGGCGCGGCGCACTCGTGGGTGAGCGAGGGGCTGTCGTGCGCGTAGGTGAAGGCCTGCGGGCACTCGCGCTTGAAGAACTCCGAGTACTTGGACGCGCGGCAGGTGCGCGGGCTGCCGTACATGTTGCGGCAGCACAGCTCGTCGGTGCGGAAGGCCTCGCAGCCGCTCTTGCACGCGACGACGCTGCCCGCCGGCGTGCGCAGCTGCAGCTCGCTGGGGCAGGTCTCGGTCAGGTTCTTGCGGCAGGCGAGGACGGGGCAGTTGCCCTTCCCCTCGTGCGGGGTCACGGACAGCCCGACGTTGAAGCCGTCCACGACGCTCACGCCGTACGAGGACTGGTCGTTGCCGTGGTGGAGGGAAACCTGCGCGAGCGTGGCGGGCGCCGCGCCGCCGAGGCCGCCGCACTGGAGCCGGCCGCCACAGTCGCCAGTGGTGCAGTGGAGCTGCGCGCCGGCGCCCGTGCAGCCGGTGCGCGCCCAGATGCGGCCGGACCAGGCGTGGGTGGGCGCCGGGAAGGAGCGGTGGGAGAGTGCCGGGAGGAAGAAGCCGCCTCCCTCCAGGACGTCGTGGCCGGAGTTGGGCTGGATGCCCGGCCACACGGGGTAGGGGCAGTTGTTCACGATGGTCAGGGTCATCGGGGCGAAGTCGGCGAGCAGGAGGCCGCAGCTCAGGAGGGAGGTGGCGATCAGGAGGAGAAGCTTATGAGAAGCCATGGGTGGTGGGCCGCCTTAGGTCTTGATCAGGTTGCGGTGGAGTGATGGTGGTGAAGTGAGGGATTTTAGGGTGGTTTTATAGGGAGACGTGGTGGGGGCTTGGGTTGAAGCGTACCGTGGTGAGTGGTGCCGTGCGTGGGGTTAAGGTGAACACAACACGGAGGTTTCTCGTGTTATTGGTGGGGAACTCGACGCCGGTTCGTGTGATTGAAGGATCCTAAAAAGTAAAAACGAACAAAATGCGTACAACAAAGTATCTTTTTTAGATAATGGAATAAAGTTCCAGCTTCTACTTTCTGGGGAGAAAGTACACAGCTGTTCAATACAAAACTGAGCACATAGGCTCCAACTCCACAAGAAATCAAACTACAAATACAGAAAGGAGAGGAAAGAAGCTACGCTTCAATTCTATTCCTAAATTTCCAACCGAACTTCGCAAAAACCTCCATGATTACGGTCTCCAACAATCTGCATCCATTTTTGAGATTTGATCTCGCCTCTTCTTTATGTAGTAGGGACCATTGTCGAATCCAATATGTTGCTCAAGATAACTGCAGAAATGTAATAGATTTAGAATTATTGAATACCATATCGTTTCTATTCAACCACATAGCCCAACATAGAGCAAAGGCTCCTACAAATATTTGATATCTAAGTTTTGGCCGAATGGCATTCAACCAAGAATCAAACATGTTCGCAAAGCTAGAAGGGGGTTGAATTCCAAAGGTGATATAAACGGTATTCCAAATAAATCTTGCAAAGTGGCAATCAAAGAAAAGATGTTGTATCGTCTCCATAGAGCTACAAAACAACAAATGGTGCTACCTTGCCAATTCCTTTTGCCGATTATCCTTTGTGAGAGTAACCCCTTTTGAAGGTACCAAAGGAAGATCTTAATTTTCAGAGGTATCTTAATGTTCCAAAGAGGGGTCTTTTGGGGAACTACCCCTTCTTGTATCACATACATATAAAAAGAACGAACCGTAAAAGTACCCTTGTTACACAAATCCCAGATAAAAGAGTCCTCTCCACTTGTAAGGTTTACTGAAAATATTTTGGCCACCAATTCAAGCCAATCATCTAGATTAGAGCCAACCAAGGCCCTCCTAAAGGACACATTAAGAGGTATAGAGCTTAAGGTATGTGATACCGTGGTGTCTTTTCTCCTCACAATTCTATAGAGTGCGGGATATGCAACACAAAAGGGTTTGTCACCTATCCAAGTATCCTCCCAAAATCTAGTTTGGGACCCATCACGAACATGGAAGTGACCACATGCAAAGAATTGATCCTTGACCTTCATAAGGCCAGACCAAAAATGTGAATCCCCCAGTTGTTTTGTAACTTGGGTAAGAGTTTTATTGGACAAGTACTTCCTTTTAATAAGGCTTTGCCAAACACCCTTTTCGTTAATAAGTTTAAACAACCATTTGCTCAAAAGGCACTTATTTTGGATATCCAAATTTTGGATCCCCAATCCTCCAAATTCTTTAGGCCTACAAAGAATACTCCACTTAGTGAGTCTATATTTCTTTTTATGTTCATCACATTGCCAAAAGAATCTGGAACGGTAATAGTCTAGCTTTTTTAACACACCCCTGGACTGTTTAGAAGAAGTACGTCTCGAAAGTAACTTGATATCCCAATCAATTGCACATATTACACTTGTATGGACTATATGTTTTTTCCTTCTCTGCTAAAGATCAAAGATGATACCGAGTTCGTTTTAAAAAAGTTACCTCGAAGTTGCCTATTCTTAAACTTACTTTCTCATAGCAGCTTTTCGAAAAACAAGTAAAGCGGATCTAAAGCTAGCCTTGCCCCATTTTATAGTTTTGCTTCATGATTTATGTATTCAACCAGAGCCTTTTGCGTTTTGTATATGGATTCTGCAATTTCCTCGGGCGGACACCTAGCCGGGTAAATAGTAATTTTTGCCACAACCTCGCTAAAAGTAACGATGATCTCGAAGACCGAGGGTAGTGGCCGGGTGGTGACGCTTTCTTGCCGCCTTGGCAAATACTACTAGCAAGGCGCTCCCATGCCAATGCCATCTTTTTCTCTTGCTTTTCTTGTGCAAAGCCTGTGCCCTGTGGATAAGCACAGGCAGACATGGCGATTGCAGTTGGGCTAGGAGCCTAGAGGGAGGGAGACTACGGGTCTGATTGGCAACGGTTTATGATTTTTGGCTGAAATTTTAAATTTTAACTGTTTACAGTACAGATTACGGAGAGATAGATACTCACTTGCGATTTTGGATGGTATAGACCCTGTTTGGATCAGTTTCAGATTCTTAAAAACCAGCTATTACTTCTAGTTTTTAAAAACTGGTTTCTAAGCAAAAACTGATGGGGTGTTTGGATCCCCTAGTTTTTAAAAGCTGGTTTCATTTATGATTGGTGCTAATAGACTATTATACCCTTACATTTATTGTTCTTGAACAGCACATTAAACAGCCATGCGTGGTCTTTAATGAGGGTAAATGGGTATTTGTGTCAAAAACTGGCAAAAGCTGGTATCAACACTTCTTGGTTTTAAGAATCTGAGTAGGTAGATTTTAAAAACTGCCCCAAAAATTGGTCTGTTTGGATCCCACCCAGTTTCCAAAAGCCAGATTTTTAAAATTTGAGTGGATCCAAACAGGCCCATAGATGTTGGGTTTTTAACGTGTAGATCGTTTAACTTGTAAATTCTATCTTGAGAAAATACTCTATTTAAAAGTTAGGTATTATAACAAAAATCAAAAGTCACCAGTTTGAAAGGAAAAGAACAAGCCTACAAGCTTGGTTGTGTCGCAGAAAGCCTGCCCGGCGCTGCCCTGGCAGGCGAATCCTGCCAAGTGCATCCTGCTGCTATGTGGATGAATCATGACATGAGGCCTCAGACGCGAATGCTTTCGCTTTGTTTGCTTTTTTACCTTTTCAGCTTTCTCAACCACATGTAATGCTTGTGTTCCGTCCGCGGGCTACCGCTAATGTGAGAATGCAACTGTTGCAATGTAGCTCCGTGAGCGATGCAGTCTCTCTCCTCCAAACGGAGGGACTCTTGAACACTGACTATACGTGTAAATGTGCAGTTACAGCGCCAGCTTCCAAGTGCACTCAGTTCGATCAGACCAGTGTGATGTTTCTGTAGAATGTAGATAGATCGAAATAGACCAAATGCGGCACACTGGCCAGTCCAAAATCTATGAGAGTAAAGAGCAGTTTGAATAGAAGAATGGTAGAAGACGAGTAAAAACCTCAAGACTATAAGGGCCATACTACTACAAATCCTAGCCACGAAGCATGGTGACAATAGGCAGACGAGAGCACCCAAAGGGTATCGGCAAAATGGCCTCTAAGAGGAGAGAGAAGCAGCCTCCTTACATTACAAGGTTTGGCTTCCAAGCTCTAGAGGTTAGCATCGGTGCTTCATGGGGAGGCAGCAGCTAAGGTTAAAGAAATATATGTTTTTCAAACCGTTGCTTCCCAACGGTTGCATTCAATCTTCTCAATTGCAAAACTAGTGCATTCACTTCTTCTCCACAAGCAGACTGCATTCATATGGCCAGCATATGCAGCCACCATACTCACAAAGTTTCTTTCCATTTTCTGCTCCACCAAATTATGTTCCACATCTACATTTCCCAAGCCTTCGTAGCCCATTCCAAGATGATTTCAATCCATACCCATAGGGAGTATATGATGGAGCTCCACTAAACAATTAGAATGATATAATAAGGTACTGAACCTTTTAAGCATAGACATGTTTCACATAGGAGATTAGTTCAGATTTACAAAATTCAAATAAATTTTAAATAAACTCTAAAGTTTCAAAACATTGCAGATTTAGAAAGTTCATGATTTTATATGAATTTAGAAATTTGAACTGGCTAAATCAGAATTAGGATGAAGCAGAACGAGTTTCTAAAAGTTCAAAAGGAAAAAGAAGATTTTCAGACCAATCTGATTGGTCAAGAGGAAACGTTCGGACCAGTCCAATCGGTCATGAGGAGACGTTCAATGCGGTCCGATCGGCACCTGAAAATTCTTTTAATCTTAAAATTAGGTCTTAAACTCCAGAAAATCACAGAAATCCAAATAAATTCAAAAAAATTTAGAAAAATTCATAGAAGATCCTGGAATTATTTTGGACTTAATAAAAATATTTACAACTTAATTTGATGACAATTTTTGTACTAAAAATAATTTTAATCTTAAAATTAGGCTTTAAACTCCAGAAAATCACAGAAAATTCAAATAAAAGCAAAATAAGTCCAAATAATTAATTTGAATTAGGATTTTTACAAAATTTCACTAAAAAATTGAATTAAATAGTAGTGTATAATTAGTGTGTATAATAAATAACTAGTGTTGTACAAATTAGAATTAAGTTAACTTTTTTCACTAAAAATTTGAAATAAACAGCAGCGTATAATAAATAATTACTGTTGTACAATTAGTCATTGTGTTGCATTGTATAAGCAGTTGAGGAATTGAGGAATGGGGAAAAGAGAGGGGTTTGGATCGTGGGAAGGAAATTATTGATCTGTTGCACTGACATTTTTTCTAGTTCACTAGGCCCACCTTAGAGGCAATACAGATATTACACATTACAGATAAAATTGATAATCTTAGAGGCTAGTTGAAGGTTTCGGTTTGGAGGCTAAATTGCCTCTAGCCACTGAGGATGCCCTGATAGACACGGACACGTAACTTGGACCATAGTCTAGCTAGCCTGCAAGGAACCAACTCTGGGCCTAGATCCATTTGTGAGGCTCAAAAACAAATTAGAATACAGCAAAATGGCTTAAATAGTGGAGCAATAAGCTGTTTCTAAATTTGAGGCTCCAATTTCACATGGCCCAAGAGCTCATCCTTCACCTGGATGTAGCATAAGATAGTCGGTTCCTCTCAGCTGAAGAGTGTCACCTCCGGAAGTGTTTAAAGAAAAGAGTAATGGGACTGGTGGTTATAGAAAAATTTTGAAAGAAGCAGGAGTCACATGTCACCTAGCTTAGGCAGGGGGATGCAACCACAAAATTCTTTCATATCAGGGTAAATGGTCACACGAGGAAAAAATTTAGTCATCGCCTTTCGACGAACCTCGGATGGGCTATCTCCCATGAGGACAAAGCAAATGAGATGTGTGCCCACTTTAACAAAATCATGGGACTGGCCCCGCTTCTAACCACCTCCTTCAATTGGCATGCCTTACTGCTGCCACAATTACACCTACACACTTTAGGCCTTGCTTTCTCCAAATAGGAAGTGCACCAGGCCATTCTAGAGCTGCCACATGACAAAGCCTCAAGACCTGATGGGTTCAATGGGAATTTCTACCGTGTTTGCTGGGACACCATAAAGAGCGACTTCACGGCCACCATACATGCCTTCTATAACCTAAGAACAAACAATTTCAATCGTACAAACACTGCAAGTTTGAGTTTGGTGCCAAAAAAGAATGGGGCCGAATCTGCAGGGGATTTCAGACCTATTAGGGCCTGTTTGGCAGAGCTCCACCACTGAAAAAATGAATCTGGAGCAGCAGATCCACCAAAAACAGCTCCACCGTGAATCTGGGATCCCACCATGAAGCTAGACAAAACTGTTTGGCTTGCACAAGACTCGGATCCACGAATCGAGTTTTGGTGGGAATGACCTGTTTTGCCCATGGGTTTTATGGTGGTATGGGATGGGGTGTGTAACCAGTGGCAAAAGGTGGGTAATTACCACCCAACTCTACGAGTAGATACGAAACAAAGTTTCGTGGAGCACCTTGAGGTGCTCCATAGATTTCATGAATCTGGAGCTAGATTCAGTATTTTGGTGATCCAGATTTCATGGAGCTGGAGCGTTTGGGTAAAAATTCGTGGAGTGGAGCTGTTTTTGGTGGATCTGGAGTTGGTGGAGCTCTACCAAACAGGCCCTTAGACTCATTCACAGTGTGTCCAAAATTATTGCAAAAAATCATGGTGTTGCATGTGGCGCCCTTCTTGAACCAACTTGTTTCCCCAAGCCAAAGTGCCTTCATCAAAGGTAGAAACTTTGGCAGTTTTAGCATGTTTACAACTTGTATATATGTTGGGTCAAGAAGGCGCATCTATGTATATATGCTCAGAGTTGAAACTTTGGCAGTTTTAGCATGTTTACAGCTTGTATTTGTAAAAATGACTATATATATGATGATTCTGTCGTCCGGTCATCGGGCGGTAGCGTGTTGCGCTCGACACGTATCCGACCAGCAGGGGCCTGCCGCTCGGCCATTGGGTGGCCGTCAGCGTGCTGCCCAGCCACCAGGCGGCACCCAGCCTGTCGTCCTATCACCAAGAGGCAGGTAATTAAGCCGGTTTAATTACATGTCTTAATTATTTTTTGTGTACTAATTTGTTTAAATTTTAAATATAGCAAATGAACTAAAAAAATTACAAAATTTTATGTGCAGACTCCCAACACAATGTACCTGACTGTGTAATTTTTTAATAATTTTATCCACTATTAATGTTGCTTGAAAATTCATACGGTTAGTGTAACGCCCTAGGGTCCAAACCGGCTCAGACCTAACCACATTCTGGATAGGCTACGCACACGTAGCAACCCGCTTGCAGTTTCATCCTCGCTTCGCGCAAAACGGTTAACCGGGGGTGCTACCATTGGAACTCCTAGGCTTATATGTAAGTGCTTCTCAAGGTAAGCTAGAAGGTGGGACTAACCCAGAAATTCATGTGCACACACATGGGCCAACATGGGCCGGGGTGTCACATACACCCCCCTCAAAGGACCCGACGTCCTCGTCGGACCAACATACCCACACCGGGGCAAATGATAAGGATCTCCTCTCTTGGCACATGTTTGTATGTTCAGTGCTAGCATATATGCCATGCCGTGTGTCCGCTACGGGCCCACACGCGCCATATGCCCGCGCCCCTGACCCGCACACACCCATGTAACCGCGAGAGTCGGCTCTGATACCAACTGTAACAACCCACGTAACCATATGGGATATTACCATGGAACGTCATCGCAAAGTGAAGAATAAATAAGTACAACAAAAAAAATCACAAAGAGTTTAAAACTTTATTAACACTTTAATAGAAAACCAACGGAAACTGGAATAAATATTTAAAACATGGGACCGATCCACTTCTAACCAAATAAAGAACGAATGAACAACAAAACAGTGGCAAACCACGATACTGAAAACTTGAGTGCTCCCACCCATGCATGATGCTATCACTCCACTGGCCTTTTACCTGAGACTGAAAGAGCAAACGTAAGATTTGGAAATCTCAGCAAGTATCCAACAACGGTCGCAACACAAGAGTAAAGACAAATAATGCAACCATGTGAAATAAAAGACAAGCATCACAAGTAAACAACGGGTACAAGATGAAAGCAATGCACAATTGATATTGGAGATACTGTCATAAATGGGAGATGGATATCATGGAGACTGTGTATTAAAGATAGTTGTTATGTGACAAGTTATAGCAAGGGTGCCGGCGACCTCCTCCCACATACCCAGTTATACGAGAATAGCCAGGCACAACCTTGTCCTCGACTGTATAACCGCAGACGGGGTGTAATATCCTGTGTAACAAGAATGTACGACCCCCGTACGTTACCAGGTTGGGTGGAAATGACCCCTATATGTGGGTAGCACTGGTGTGATAACCCTTAGTTTGTTATTTAGTGAATTATCCATGATATTGATTAGAGAGTTGTAATTGAGTTAAGGTAAAGTTATGAGAGTAATGGTTTAATCCAATGAGACCGAAGAGACAGGATTGGTGATACTAGGTGAAAAAAACAACTAATACATCATAGCAGATTATAAAGTATGAATTTAAGAAAACTAAGAGATGGCGAGGATAAAGCTATGATAAGTTATGAGAAGTGAAAAGATGTGTTAGAGTTGAAAATGGAGAGTCATAGTTTATGAGATGAGGACGATGTGGAATACTATAAGGTGATAGTGATATAGGAATTAACCTAAAGAGGGATTATAATATAGCTCACATAAGGTTATCAACCAATCAATTTTATTATGTGATAAGTGATTATTAGTCAAATTAACATGTTTAAAACAAACATTCTTCATGCTTCAAATACGACATTCATACAATTAATGGAACATAATATTAGGAACTAAAACATAGCAGCCCTAATATCAAAGAGTGTCAATAATTTAATCCTAAGTTAAAGCATGTTCACATGCTACCCCCATTAGCAATTTAAGCACAGATTCTAACATACTAATTAAAAGTATGAACTCTAGAACATTTAACTGAACAGCCTAATTACAGAGTATCAGGTGGACTAAAATAACCTAGAACATCATGGCATGCATACAATATTAGACGTATATAAACAGACAAACATGAACGATATGATAATAAACAAGCAACATTAATGATATGATATTGACCAGATAAGTTTTAGTGATACACTAGTAGCTAGGTCACTTTAGCGATATAAAATTGGCCAGGTAACTTTAGTGAAGTGATTTTAGCGATAAGATGTTAGCCAATCGATATAATGTGAGCCAGATAATGGTAGTGATGTTAGCTAAGCGGTATGATATGAGACAAGTGACCTTAACAATATGATTTTTGCAATATGATATTAGTCGAGCCATCATGAATGACATGATAATTATACTCAATGACAAGGTGACAAGTAAACTGGAAACATGTAATTTGCAAAACGGAAAGGTCACGGCCGCGAGGTACTTGCCTTGAGCATGCTCAGCGAAACCGCCACACGAAGGATTATGAATGCACAATTGTCTGGACGCCCCCTCAACAGTTGCGTGCGAACTTGCTAGCCAAGCATTAAGCGGCAAGGCTACAAGACGGATCAACAATCTAGAGGCGATCAAACCTCCCTTCTAATAATCCCACGAGTGATCCTACATGCACACAGATGATAATTAGAGATGGGATTACACCTTAGCAGTGATAAATAAATGAAATAAGCATGAAGGAGCCATCGCTTGGTACACAAGCCATTAAGTGGCTCGGCCTGTTCCTTGCGACCAACTGCTCGCGAAGCACAAACGTGGTGAGGGCGCAATGGCGATCGATCGGTCGATGAGCATGGCCAGCGGCGGAGAGCAACCCACGTTCGTGTGTCCCGGCAGCGAAATCACACGGTGATGGCACCATCTTGTGCTACAGCGAACTCAGCACGACACGACGACAGAGGTGCCGCACCAATGAAGGAAAGGATGACGACGCCCTACCGCTCAGGCATTCCGTCGAACACCTAGCGTGCACTGCCGAGAGACCTGCCGGCTCGCTCTGGCATTTCATCAAACACCGTGCGATGTCGTTGCCAGCACGCTGCCGCCATCGCCATTGCTGCGCTCGCGCATGCGGCTGCTCCACGTCGCCTAGGACTGCGCCGTTGTGCCTTGGCCGCATCGCACCGTGCCGCTCCGCTGCGCGCGTGCGCGCGCGCGCCGCCACGCGCGCCTCGCGCTGCGCCGCCACGGCCGCCACCACTGCGCCGGCGTCTGCCGAACGTCGCCGTCGCCGCCACCATGGGTTCGGCCGTGCATGTGGCCGCCGCGCCATCGCCTCGTCGAACTCTGCCGCGGCCGCCGGCCGCCGCTGCACCGCCGCCATGGCGTGCACGCTGCACCCTTGCCGTGCTACGCCGCCGCGCCGCGCCGCGCCGCGCGCCGCGCTGCCGCCTTGTGCCGCACGCCGCCTGCACGCCGCCGCCGCCGGTGCATCCCAAGCCTGCGCGCGCGCACGGAGAGAGACTTAAGAGAGAGAGGGTCTTGAGAGAGATCTGAGAGAGAGAGTTAGATGAATGGAGAGAACGGGAGAGAGAGGGGGTTGTCACGAGAAAAGGAAAGAGATGAGAGATGGGAGAGGAGATAAATGGAGAGAGAGAGATAAGGAAGGTAGAAGAGAGATAACGGGGAAGAGGGATATGCAGGGAGAGAGAGATAACGGTTAGAGGTTTTGTTTTTGGAGGGTGCTACAACTCTCCCCCCTTAAAAGAAGATTCGGCCTCGAATCGACTAGCTCCAGAAGGTAGAATAATGGAATTTAAGTAGGTTAATTAGATGGAGGGAATTGCAAGAAATAAGCTTGAGGTGAAAAGACTGGGGTAATTCTCGTGCACTTGGGACTTGCACCCCTAGGTAGCTTCATGTTCATCTGATAGAACCATAACACCTTAACCTAAGAAATGGTCTAGCATTGTAGTTGACACTCTAAATGCTCCAGAATCTGGACTGGCCATGCCCTAATGGGTAGGTCCCCCAAGACCTCCAAGTCGGACAACTACATAATGTGATCAGGGTCATTTGATACCTTCTCAACATAGAGACATGAAAGACATTATAGACTCTGGACAGGGAAGAAGGTAACCGCAACCGGTAAGCAAGCTTCTCGATCATAACAAGGATTTTCCTTTTTTCCTCTAAACAAACCATGCCCTTGGTCGAGGAGATTCGCAAAAGAACTTGATTGACCACCTTGGATTCTATGGGACAACGAGAACAGTCAGCGTAACTCTTTTGGTGACCCTGGGCTGAAAGCAAATTGCTCCTAATATGCTCACCTTTTCCCCTTCCGAACACTGGCCTGCTAAGGCCCAATAACTCCTTCTCCCCTTCCTCAACCTAAAGAAGGAAAGAACGGCGAAGCCTACATGCAACGCCTTGAAAGGAGTCATGCCAAAACTAGAGTGGAAACTATTGTTATAAGAAAACTCTACAAGAGACAGCGGTTCTCCCAGCTGCCCTTCCAAGTGAGGATACAAAACGCCACACACCCTCTAATGTGCGAATGGCCCTCTCGGATTGGCCAACAGTTTGAGGATGAAATACAATGTTGAAATTGAGTTTCATAACCCGATTCTGATGCAACTCTTCCAGAAGTGCAAAACGAACTTGGTATCACGATCCAAGATAATGGTTTTAGGAATGCCAGGGAGACAGACGATTTCCTTGACATAGGCACTAGCAAGGTCACTGGCTGAGTAAGTAGTTTTGACCGGACTGAGGTGAGCTATCTTGGTGAGACGATCGACAATGACCCAAATAGAGTCCATATGCTGGGGGAAACTAGGAAATCCCACAAAGAAGTCCATAGCAATTACTTCCCGTTACCACTGGGAATCCCTAATGGCTGCAAAAGTCCGGCAACTCAACTGGAAAGACATCAAGGAATCCTCGCACAATTGGCATCTCTTCTGGTAAAGGTCCAGTGGTACGCTTCTCTAACATGGTAAGAAGGCACCCCGACTGATTATCCAGCGACGATCGAAATAGGAGGCCAAGAATAGGAGATTGAGGCATCGCTTTTGCCTTGATAAATGATCTCCCCATTATCCTGAGGAAGAATAACCTTGCGGTTAAAGCAACGGATAATAGCAGGATAAAGATGCAACTAATCCCGGCTCACAACAGGTCAAGGGTTAGATAGGTACCACAACTGCGTCAATGCTGAAATTTGTGGCCTTTAGCTCCAAGGTGACATTAAGACAAGTATGATCGCTAGCAAGTGGTCCATTGGTGGTGGACACCACCACGAGGTACGCCAAGATACCGATGGTATAGAGTGCTACTGAGTGAAGCAAGATGCCAAAAAGGAGAAACTAGCTCCCGAGTTAAACAATGCAACAGCAAGGCGCCAATCCAAGATAACAATACCCTAAAGGTCAAGGGATAAAGGAAGGTAAGTGATAAGATGGATAGCAATAGGGAATGGAATCAGAATTCAGGGAAGCATAGGATTGAAACAATGTCACATATAGCAATGGAATAAAAGAGACGGTAGTTAGATATGAATTCATGGTAATATGCTAGTGAGTGGATATGCATGCATGAATGAATTAACCCGAAGCCCCCTGTACGTGCAAAACTTTTTTTTTCCAGAAACTACAGCCTGAGCTCTGATGCCAACTGTAACGTCCTAGGGTCCAAACCGGCTCAGACCTAACCACATTCTGGATAGGCCACGCACACGTAGCAACCCGCTTGCACTTTCGTCCTCGCTTCGCGTAAAACGGTTAACCGAGGGTGCTACCATTGGAACTCCTAGGCTTATATGTAAGTGCTTCTCAAGGTAAGCTAGCAAGGTGAGACTAACCCATAAATTCATGTGCACACACACATGGGCCAACATGGGCCGGGGTGTCACAGTTAGCACTTAATTATTTTGTTGTATACTGTTTGTTCGAATTTTGAAGTATAGCAAATGAGCTAAAAAATTAGGAACTTTTATGTGCAACCTTCCAACACAATGTAATTGATTGTGTAATTTTTTGATAATTTTATCTGCTGTGAATTTTGCTCAAAATTTATACGATTAGCAGGGATTACTACCTATTTAGGTGCATTGTAAGGGCCTACCGCCTGGCCACCGGGCAGCACGCTTTGAAGCTAGTGGTAGGCGTTGGCATTGTTCGGTAGTGCCTTGTCTTCACTTGCATTATTATCTTGTCTTCACTTGCATTATTAGGTATGAGAGTGCATGGAGTGGGCCAAAGGCCATTTGTCTGGTATGGATGGATAGGGCACACCTGGATATTGTCATGGAGCAGCGCCATACGATATCCGGATGTATGACGAGTACCTACAGTGGTATGTACGTCGATCGTGTGGCAGACTCGCTGTTCCTTCACCAGATCGCCCAAGCATGTCACGTAGGACGATAGTTTACAATGCTCAATCGATCGCCACAGTGCATTGTGGTGCCATGACATCGTAAGATAGTTGTAATTTCTAATGTTTCATTTATGAAATTCATATTGGTTGTTACTGAACTTGTTTCGTATGTCACTTCGGTTGGAGCAGGCGTAGCATATCGTAAGTGCATCCGAGACTGGCATCAGCAGCTCGGAAACACCACCATCCCTGTAGAAAACTTTGAAGTACACCCTAAAATAGGCCAAAAATAGTGCACAACATGAACTGCAGTCGTTCGATGGAGTACGCCGCGCATATCGGGCACCCAATGGGGGCATCATGCTCACCCGCTAGGTCATCGTGACTTAGCGAGTTCGTCTGGCCATTGCAACCTACCGAGTTTGCCCAGTGTCGTAGTATTAGCCGTCGATCATCTGCGGGCTATACCGACGAGGAGGTAACTTATGTACAAACCTGCGTATTCTCCCGTCGTAAGTCCGTCGTCGAGATTCATCACTTTTGACCTCTGCACCACCTACACAGACTACTGCTCCCCATCGTTTATCTTCCTTGCACATCCAGAAGGGACGAGATTCGCATTCTACATCTTGAATATTTATTGTGACTAACATCGTTTCATCTTACAGCCTTCAATTCAATATGAGGGTGACATTGAGTCCACCGATAAGGATACGTGCCCCCCGGATGCTTCTTGGGAGCGGTACATAGCGTTAGGGTTTGCAGCGTATGCAGGACAGAGCTCATCGTTCACACTATACGCAAGGTATGGAAACTTCAATGGGCAGAACTCCTTCGGCATTGCTGCCACACCGTATGGTGAAGCCAAGGGCTCTTCTGCACATCGGGGATTTCTATAGTCTTTTGTTCACGACTTCATCTCTAGCGGCACCCAATTCAGCATGTCGATGCAGGAGCACATCGATGCTTACTACCAAACACGGTCTGGTGTATCTCAACCTACTGCACTATTCTCGGTCACTCAAAAAATGGAATGGTCTCCATACCTCCTCCGAACCAACACGCAAGCTCTGGATCAGCTGATGTACCCCACGGGACATGCTCATGCTCAACGGAAGACAAGGCCATGCACGGGGAGGCAGACGAGGTAAGGAGATGACAATGGCTCAGATAAGTGAGCCATATCGCATCTTGTGCGATGCGTTTTCGTACTATTATATGTACTCTTATAAATATTCATAATGCATAAAATTCTTAAAAAAGACAATTTCTACGCCTGTGCCAGGAGGTTGCACATAAAATTTCATAATTTTGGAGCTCGTTTTTACATGTAACAACTCCTACAAATATTATAATCGTACAAATTTTTAGCAACATTCATAGTGGACAAAATTATAAAAAAACATAATCAAGTACGTTGTGTTAGAAAGCTACATATAAAATCTTGTAATTTTAAGCTCATTTGCTATATTTAAAATTTTGAACAAATCAGTACATAATTAAGGCACGTAATTAAGTCGCCTGATTTAGCCAGCTTAATTACCTGCCTCCTAGTGGTGGGGCGGCAAGCTGGGTGCCGCCTGGTGGCCGGACGACAGGCTGGCGGCCACCGGGTGGCCGGGCTCTAGTGGGGTACGTGTGAGGTACAACACGCTATCACCCGATCGTTATACAGCTATTTTTATAAATATAGGTTGTAAACATGCCAAAACTACTAAAAACTCCTCAGAGTTGACATGCACGGTACATGCTTGCAGCCAACCACATCTAAGTGCATGAGAAATTAAAAGACCTTATGTGATTAAGGTGTAATATGCGTACCATGCCCTCCTTGTAGTTAAGCACATCTTTTTTACTTAATCAAATATTCATTGATCTATGCATGGAGCAGCAGCGTCACATGCAAATATTTTAGCATAATCACCATGAAATAAATGGGTTCGTTCGTTCTTGCATAATCGATCAACTTGGCGTGCTGGTGTGTTTTAGGGTGACAAAATCTCATCAAATTGTTTCTTCACACCGTCAAACAGGGGTGTTTGATGTGGACTGCAGTGGTTTATGAGTGTTCAGCTGAACACCTATTTTTTTACTAAAAAATCTAGTATATACAAAGTAATACACACACTTGATTGGGCCAAATTAGCTATATTTATACCCCATTAGCCTAAACAACTACTGGTTGGTTGGCCTCGTGGCATGGGCCTGGCCCATATGCGGCGTTGCGCGCTGATCGGGCCGACCGTGGCTATCTGGCACTCTGGCTGTGGTTGATCCCCCCAATCCCTTATCGCCAATTCCCATTTGGCATTTGCGGCTAACCCTAACTAACAGCTCCACCTCCACGCACTCCACCGCCACGGCCTGCTCCTCTTGTAGAGCGTACATCTTCGCCTTGAACTCCTCCACCGCCTCACTGCGTCGGCACGCGTGCTCCGACTCCAGCTGTAGCTGCACACGCTTCAGCCGCCACACCGCCTCCTTTTAGTGTGGCGCCCACACGCGGTGCCCCTTGTCCAGTTCCCAGCAGCAAGCTGCCAGTTGTGGCTGTATGGCGTTCACCTCTAGGCTCCGGCGACTGGTGCTCTGCTGCTCCACGCCTCCCGAGCCCCAATGGGCCTCAGATGTTAGTTCCTCTCTCTCTCTCTCTTCCAGTTCAAAAATTCGCATTTGCAGATTCATATTGGGAAGGGGGGCTAGATCTTCATTCATATCTATGTGCGGCTGTGGCTTACTAAAGGGGGGGGGGTGGCGCTACATCTTCATCCAAATCTATGTGCGCCTATTGCTTACTTGTTCTTGTAGAACTACAGCTCTTGAGTATCACTTGCTGAACTGCTTGGACTGCTTATGACTATACATTGTAGTGGTTAGATTTGATGTTTTGCAGACCACCTTTACGGATGTTTTTTTATCTGAAGCAACTACTGTTGAGGAGTACTTGTAGCAGGTGAACACCTAATATATCTCTGTTACAACGTTGTACCCTAAATTTCAGTAAGTGTATCATGAATTCTGTGTTTTCAACTTCATGAAATGGCAATTGTCTCATCCATCCAAGAAGCACAAAAGGACAACTTAAGGAGTTTTAACAACTATATGATGCAAATTCTTGAGGACGGTTGCCTTTTCCTGCTTTTCTATTAAATGTTCTATTTGATCAGGGCTAGTAGCCGTGGTGATGTCTTTTAGATTGCAATTTCTTGGGTAAGCTTGGTATATGTTAAGAGTAGTTTGTTAAGTTTATGTACCATCCAAACTTTGTTTGTGTTATTTGTCTAACATGTTGCTCATTTCAGGAAGCAACAGTGTTTGCGATAGTGCTGTAATTTGGTTTGATGTAACTCTTATCACTGTTCTAACATTCAGGAGACTAATGTCTTCATTTTTTTCATTGCTACATTTGTCATTTACTATAGTTTGCTTGGTGGTGTATGTTTTGAATGATTTTACCGTTCAATTCTAAACTTGTATAATATCTTTGTTGTAGCCTTGTAGGATGACTGGCAGAAGGAGAAGTGAGACTTCTTGATGACGGGAAAGAGCAAAAAAGGGCAGAATTAGCAAGGTATATAACTGTCATTAATCTTTATAATTTGCTGTTTAATTCATGCCATTATGCTAAACTTATGTCGTCCATTTTCTCATAATAAATCATTAATTTCTATATTATTTTGTATTATTATTATATCTATATACGTGCATCGTTGTATTGGTGTTTTGGAAGAAAAAAATGGTGTGTCATGGTATCGGTGTATCGGTACTGATGTGTATGAGCAATCTAGCTCTAAAGTTCGAACACCTATCCTAAAAATCTTGGGTCCACTGTTGCCATGAAAGCAGGGCAAGATACAGAGTTAGAGCAGGGTGTGTATACAATTGTGTCTAGATGATGGCTGTTCTTTTGGTATTAGAAGAAACAGTTTTGGAGAACCTGTCATTTCAGATGTAAACTTGGGTAACTTTGTTTGCTGATTGGTGACAAAATTATGCAATTCCTTGTTAAACCATCCTGTTGCTCTGCTTGCTTGTTGTTTATAGCTGAGGAACTAAGCTGACTTGACTGGAGCAAACTCAGAATTTCTTCTAATCGATCAATTTGACTTACAAAATCTTGCTCTATTTCTAATGCAGATGCTAAGAGGTTGATTGGCAGGCGGTTCTCTGACCCGTCCGTGTAGAGTGACATGAAGCTGTGGCCATTCAAGGTCATTCTCGACCCAGGCGACAAGCCGATGATTGTAGTCCAGCACAAGGGCGGGGAGAAGCAGTTTGCCGCGGAGATCTCCTCCATGGTGCTCACCAGGATGAAGGAGATAGCCGGAGCCTACCTAAGCTCCACGTTCAAGAAACGTGGTTGTGACAGTGCCGGCCTACTTCAACGACTCGCAGAGGCAGACCACCAAGGACGCCGGTGTCATGGCCGGCCTCAATGTGATGTGTATCATCAACGAGCCAACCATTGCTGCCATTGCCTATGGTCTCGACAAGAAAGCCAGCAGCTCCGGCGAGAAGAACGTGCTCATCTTTGACCTTGGCGGCGGCACGTTTGATGTGTCGCTGCTCACCATTGAGGAGGGCACCTTCGAGGTGAAGGCCTTGGTGGTGAGGACTTCGACAACCGCATGGTGAACCACTTCGTGCAGGAGTTCAAACGCAAGCACAAGGACATCAGTGGCAACCCCCGCGCCCTGCGCCGGCTGCGCACAACCTGCGAGCGCGCCAAGCGCACGCTGTCGTCGACTGCGCAGACCACCATTGAGATCGATTCCCTGTTCGAAGGCATCGACTTCTACTCGACGATCACCAAGGCTCGCTTCGAGGAGCTCAACATGGACTTGTTCCGCAAGTGTATGGAGCCCGTGGAGAGGCGCCTGCGTGACGCCAAGATGGACAAGAGGAGCGTGCAGTCGTGCACGACGTTGTGGTCGTTGATGGCTCCACCCGTATCCCCAAGGTGCAGCAGCTGCTGCAGGACTTCTTTAGCGGCAAGGAACTATGCAAGAGCATCAACCCCGACGAGGCCGAGGCCTACGGCGCCGCTGTCCAGGCCGCCATCCTCAGCGGTGAGGGCAACGAGAAGGTGCAGGACCTGCTCCTGCTGGACGTCACGCCGCTGTCCCTTGGCTTTGAGACTGCCGGTGGGGTCATTAATGTGCTAATCCCGAGAAACGTCACCATCCCGACCAGGGAGGAGCAGGTATTCTCCACCTACTCCGACAACTAGCCGGGCGTCCTGATCCAGGTGTACGAGGGCGAGCGCGCCCGGACCAGGGACAACAACCCGCTCGGCAAGTTCGAGCTGTCCTGCATGGATGCCAAGAACGCG
This sequence comes from Dendrocalamus sinicus, assembly GCA_036346575.1. Classification (NCBI taxonomy): domain Eukaryota; kingdom Viridiplantae; phylum Streptophyta; class Magnoliopsida; order Poales; family Poaceae; genus Dendrocalamus; species Dendrocalamus sinicus. Next base: position 13,835,347 of record CM070643.1, on the reverse strand, counting down.
CTCGAGAACAACGCCTAAAACATGAGGAACACCATCAAGGACGACAAGATCGCCTCCAAGCTCTCGGCGGACGACATGAAGAAGGTCGAGGACGCCGTCGACGGCGCCATCAGCTGGCTCGACAGCAACCAGCTCGCGGAGGCGGACGAGTTCGAGGACAAGATGAAGGAGCTGGAGAGCATCTGCAAACCCATCATCGCGAAGATGGACCAGGCGCTGGCGCGGACATAGGCGGCGCCACCGGCATGGACGAGGACGCGCCGACCGGTGGAAGCGGCGCGTCTCCCAAGATTGAGGAGGTCGATCAAGCTGGTGGTGCTCTAGTTGGTTAATTTTGGTGGTGAGGGAGTCTGAACTTGTGATCGTGTCTGGCCTCGGTTTTCAGTTGTGGACTTGTGGTTAAGTCGTGAGATGGATAAACTTTTCAAAGTCCGTATCAATGTAGTTCTGAACTTTTGTAGCTGAGGTTAATAAACAAGTTCTCAAAAATATTCTTTCTTGTTCTGGATGCTTGGTTGGAATATAAACCAAGGTATATAGAAGTGCTGATGAATTCTCTTCGCGATGAATTAATTTCTTGGTAAAGAACAGCGTAAATTTCGAATCGTACAGACTGATACTAACAAAACAATCACAATCCAGGATCCAAATATGGAGTAGTAAATAACTCAAGACAATTTATTTTGTTAATTGAACTTAGTACAAATTCTAGAACAAGCAATCCCACCATATGCTACAAAGGAGAGCACGAGGGTTAAAAAGACACCCATAACATACAAAGCTAGAACAAATTAGTCTCCAGTAAAGTCTTTGTTGCTGAAGAGGCCTAGTGCAGTACAGCAAGCACTCAAAGTGAGAATATGGCGAAGCAACAAGCATGCTAATACCTTAGTTCTCAGCTCTTTTGGGCATTTGATCTGGTGGTCACAAACAAGGCACAATATGGCGAAGAGACCTTCCATTACTTACGTGAGAAGCAGATCGTTAGCTCCAAGGTGAGGAGGGCGCATAGAGACCCTAACTTCATGTTCTTCTGTCCCGTTTCCTAGTTTGGGAACCATGATCTCAAGCACTGCAGCAGCCTCATCAAAGTACGCCTCCAGCTTAGCATCTTCAGGGATTCGGGTAGCTAGAGGTATTTCACGGATGAATTCCCCAGGAGGGCAGTGCTCGGGCGTACGATCGGTGAGCTTGAAAACCCTATCATGTCTTCTGATGTATGGCACCCGGGCTGTACTGACACAAACGATCTTTACTATACCATGAGTAAGACTGTTCCTCCATGAAACCTTCACCCTCTGCTGATCAACAAACGGCAAGCTGACCACTAGTAAGTAGCCCTGGTCATCCTCGTAAATAGAAATGGCGGCAGTCACCGGTCCGCAAGCCTTTCTCATCACCCCGGTGAACTCGTGCAGCCATGAAGGCTGCGCTACTGAATGCATCTCCACATCTTGTTGCGACCTCCCATTGAAAGAGTTCAACGGCAAGAAGCATTCCTCGTCCATGGCTTGCGGAAACACCTCCTTCCTGCGCTTGCTGCTAACCGGGGAGAGATCCATAGCATCTTCTCCTGAATGGCTGGACGGCGATGACAAATTCAAGCCTGATCCATTTAGCATCTTCTTTGGGTGTTGGTGAACATTGCTCTTCATGATAGGGTGTGGCCTCTCCGGCTCAAGCTCTGAGTTTGGCACAGTCCTCCATGCCCCAAAATCACTGGCCTCCGGTGGGATTGCGAAATTGATCTCCCTCCCTGTAAGCTCCGCCCACCTCCTCCGGTCTACCTCGGCGATACCTGCAAGATTTGGTGATCTCACCACCTCAATCCCATGGATACACTGAGGGTTTGAGAGCCCCCGGTAGTGCTTGCGCTGCATCCGGTGCGATCGGACAAACCCCCTGTCAACACTAAACGGGAACTGCGGCTCACCGGGCCGTGAGTGCCCGTTCATGTAGCTCCTCAGCTGCATCTTCCCAAGGGCATTCTCCGGCCGCTCCTTGAACACCCACATGTACATGTTCTCCATGTCGTGCTGCACCAGGAACATGTCGAGCAGGAGGTCCGGCTTGTCGAAGTCCGACACGCCGTGCGTGTCCCGGATCACCTTGCTCTTCTCCGACAGCAGGGGCTTGAAGTAGAACGTGAAGAAGAACCACGCGCCCCAGATGCTGGCACCGCGCTTGGCGGTCTTCCGGCTCCCGGCCTTCGGAGCGCTGCTCAGCACGGCTTCGCCGTCGCAGACCTGCGGCCCGAGGCTGACATCCAGCATGTCGCAGGGGTCCGTCTGCCACGGCTGGTTGATGTCAGGCGGGGGCGCGCCGGAGAGCGACACGGCGGGGGGGCGCGCGCCGCCGCCAACGCTGCCTCCGATGCGGGGCTGCACCATGACGCCGACGGCGCGGTCGTCGAGGTGGCCGGAGGGGTCCATGGAGAGGAAGGTGCAGGGGCCGTGGTGGCCGCCGCCGCCGCCGTTCTCCATGGACAGGGTGGTGACGAGGTCTTCCCCCATGGCTGGTGCTCGCGCCTCGGGGTGGTAGGTGCTAATGGCGGCCTCCGCCTCCTCGTCCTCCTCTCCTCCCTCTTCCCCTGCCGCTATCTAATCGGTGGCCTCCGGATCCCTCTGCATTCCAAGAAGGCGTCCCACAGCAACCAATCATGGACCCATTTCATATATCCCACCATCAATCCCCGACGGGATTCCACCACAAATCTTCAACCAGCCTCCTCCCCCAACCAAATCCACACCCCAAGAAAATGTCCTACGGGCTCGTACGAATCAAGAAACCAGTAGATGATTCAAAGAGGCCAAGAAACAGAGAGGGACGGACGGACGATGGGCTAGCCAACGGTTACCTCCAGTGGGAAAGCAAAGCTGCCTTTGCCATTACCGCGGGGGGAGTGGGAAGCTGCGAGAGCAAGAGCGTGGGGAGGAAGGCGAGGACATGTGGGGTGGGAGGTGGAAGAAGTGGAAGGGATGGTGGCGGGGGGCGCCCTCTTTTAATGGCCTCCGGGATTCGGAAGAGCCCTCCACCGGATACGACCGGGACGACGGCGCCGTCACTTTTCACGGCCGCGGCGTTAGGGCGCGCGCCACCGCACCGCTCACGGCTCACCCCAGCACGCCGCGCCGTCCGTCCGTTTTCCCCTTTTCCTTCGTGCAAAATTGGCAAATCACTTATCAAAACTGAAAATGATTATTCTCTGTACTCATGGCAATTGTCTTATCAACGAGTACTTCAGTTCGATTACTTGGTACAATGTCAATGAGTATCGATCGATAACCTGACCTCATCGGCAACTTATCTATTCGTTGTTTTAACGGTCCAGCTCGAGCTCTTCATGCTGGTACATTGTTTATTTGATTGTCGTAGTCGAACGAATACAATGAGATAAGGGGCGTATTAGGTGGAAAGCGCCGTTAGAATACGAGATGCAAGTTTGCAATCTCCGTGATTCGATTGGCGTGATAATAATCAAGCTCATCTCAAGGATGGAAATTATTTCACATAGAATCAAATAGTTCAAATATATTCCCTTCATTCTTTTTTTCTTTACAGTTTTGATTTTTTACCGTCTTCAAAATACAATTGTGACTATTACTTTTTATAACTTTACTAAAATATACCAATAAAAGTGTAATATTATAAAAATACTTTAACGATAAATGTAATGATATATTTTTTATATAGCTAATCTAAATAGTTTTAAATTCATTGGTAGTCAAACTAAAATTTGATGGCACCGATTTTAGAAAATCAAGTAAAAAAGAACGAAAAAAGTATAATTTTATTGCCTTATTTCAAAGTTGCGTTTGATTTGTGGATTAAAGATAGACTATAAGCTACGGAGAGTCGGCCCAGTCAAGGCCTACTAGCTCCAGGCTCAGGATTAAACTAACCTACCATAAAAGTGAAATGAAATAATATAATCCACATGAGTTTTGCCTTTTCTATCCAAAACATTTTAGACTAATTTTTCTGCCAAACATTAAAATTGGGTTCTAACCTACATACATAAAAATAATTATTAGTTTTTTTAACTGAAAGCAAACACACCATAAAGAAGTTTTATGTATATGGGAAAATTCGGTCTATGCCACTGGTTGTTTTGCTGTTTTTTTATTTTGCCACTACTTTTAACTAATTGGTTCAATGCCACTGGTTAAATGACACTGAAATCACAAACTTCTTTAGATTTTTTCCATTATTAGCTCACTTTTTCTCAAAGTTCTAGAAATGCATATACCTTTTTTTCTCCCTCTCACTCCATATTTGTGATTGCATCTGATTGAAAGTTCAATGTATTTGGAAGGGCAAAGCAGTCATTTTCGCTCGATCAACGGATATTGACCTTGTCAAAATAGCATTTATTAAAGAAGTTTATGATTCCGATGAAGTGAACTAATCAACCAAGAAGTAGTGACAAAATTCAAAAATACAAAACTACCGATGACATGGACCAAATTTTTTCCCCAAGGATATGGTATCCACTTTGAGCGGCGTTTTCTTACTGTTTTGCTTTTCATTTACCCTTTCGGTTTTAACTGTAGAGAGTGGACTTTGGAGCCTGGACGGCATCACCAAACTTTGCCTGCCGGTGTGCGAGACCGGCACAGGAACAACATGGTGTGACCCTTGCACGGCACAGCCTTACTGTGCAACTTCTATTCTGTATTTCTGTGGGTCAAGTGCGCCATACTTGTCCTCTTCCCCCTGCATTACTTTCAGCGAAGTGAGATTCTACTTGCAACCTATCGTTGATCTAGCAGGTTGCATGAACGACCAAAATTCGTGTCAAATCAGCGTGCCATTCAAACATGTTGTTCCAGATCCCATGTGATTATTCTGGTGGCACCGCCTAATTTGACATGCATTGCTTTGCCTTCGCTCGTTGCCAATTTGGTTAGGAGAAATATCATTTGTCGATTGTTTTGGGCATCTCTGTTCGAGTGGGTTCTACTGGACATCTCTTGACCGGACAAAAGTATACTCAATATACTCCATACATATTTAGGCCCCATTTTCTTGTGTACCTTCTTGAACTCTGTTTTCATAGAAGCTGGAGCTCCTTTGATTTACAATTTAGGTCCCGTTCGAAATAATGAAATTCTGTATAATTTTGGAGGATAAGAAATATGAATTTTTTGGCATATTTGACACTGTTTGTACCCGTATTTACGAAAATTGTAGTATACCTGCCGTATTGCCAAAAATGATATTTTTGCCGCCTGGTGGCCAGGCGGCAACGTTGGAGGTGGACATGTAGGCCCTGCCATCCTGCCAGCGGACGAGAGGCTGCCTTCCACCCTGTCACCAGACAGCAGTTGCCTAGCGCCCCATGGCTAGACAGTAGGTGATTACGCCTGCTTAAATACCTACCCTTTTTTTGTATAATATTTGTTTAAAATTTTAAATATAGCAAATAAGCTAAACAATTACAAAATTTTATGTACAGCCTCTTGACACAACGCACTTGACTATGTAATTTTTTAGTAATTTTATCCACTATGAATATTGCTAAGAAATTCTTATGATTTTGATATTTGTAGAAGTTTTTACATATAGCAAACGAGCTCAAAACATTACAAAATTTTATATGAAACCTCCTGACATAGCATAGTAATTATGTAATTTTTTGAAAAAAATTATGTACTCTGAATTTGCCACATTAATTTATGTTAATTTAATTATAAAATTAACGATCCTCAGTCATCTTTTGCAGTGCCTGACCTCTGTCCTTCGCACATATGCCAGCCCGTTGTTGCTACCTTTTCTTTCTTGCTACGTTCTTCGCACAATTGTCACTCCATTCGTGTCATCCCCCTCGCGCGCTCCCTCGTTCGCACTAATGTCGTTATGTCCGTGCCGTTCCCCATCCTCGCCCGTTCCATCGTTTGCATATTTGTCAGTGTTACCATGCTGTCTCTCCTCACCCAAAGTGCAGCTCGTCAATAAGGAGTCCTTAATTTACGGGGTAACCGCACCAGATTCTCTTTTCGCTTAGTTATAAATACGAACCTCTCGTAATTCATCATGGTTCATCTCAGTCGCGTATCGTAGAAGCTCATTCTCATGGTTGTCGCTCAAAATTAAGAGTGCGTAACTCATTATTTTGAGAAGCCAGTGCCTAGCTCGTTAAGAACGCGGCAGGAGGATGCGGCAGTGCTAATTGCTTCTCCCAAAAGGCAGGTAATTTTTAGTATGCTTTTGATGTTATTCCCGTAATCCTAGTTAATTAGTGTTATTTAGTTAATTGTAATTAATGTAGTTTGTATTACCAAGTAAGCAGGTCGTAGTAATTTAGGCATAGGTTTTACTATTTTTATGTACGTACGGTACCTATAATTTGTTATTGTATGGTAGTATATAATTAAGTAGTCGTATTTACTGTAGTGGTAATTAGTTAAGGTAAAATAATAAGTTAGTGCTAAGGATGATGGTAATAAATTACTCGTAATTTTTTCGGATGGGTAATCAAGTTGTCGGTAATTAATGAATTATTTGTATGTAGCTACACATACATAATCACTAACTTGTAGTATTTTACTGTTATTATCAATCTTTGCACTAATATTTTCTCCATCCCATTTGTTGCAATGTACTCTCAAAAATAAGTATGCATAGCTAATTAGTTTTGAGAAGCCGGTGCATAGCTCATTAGACGCGGCAGTGCTGATTGCTTCTCCTGAAAGACAAGTAATTTTTTATCGCATGCTTTCGACATTATTCCCTAGTCCTAGTTAATTAGTGTTATTTAGTTAGTCGTAATTAATGTAGTTTTTATTATGAAGTAAGTTAATCGTAGTAATTTAGAAATAGTTTGTACTTTTTTGTGTATGTACGGTACCCATAATTTATTATTGTATGGTGGTATGTAATTAAGCAGTCGTAATTACTGTAGTAGTAATTAGTTAGGGTTATGTAACAAGTTAGTGCTAAATAATTAAGTGGTAAGTACGACGGTAATAAACCACTCATAATTTTTTTGGACGGGTAATCAAATTGTCGGTAATTAATGAATTATTCATGTGTAATTACATGCATGTAATCACTAACATGTATTATTTTATTGTTATTATCAATTTTTGCAATAATATTTGGTCTATCCCATTTGTTGAAAGGTATGGCTTTACCGGAGCTTCTCGAACAGTTCTACGATGAGAATCACCAGTGCCATTCATAGATGACGGGTGACGCGGCTGACCCTCTGCCCTTGAAGCTGTGAGGAGGAAGGGATCATTGGGAGTTGGACGAGCGCTATATCCCAATCTTGCAGGCCACGAGCTTGTTGCCCTTTGCGAGGCTGGTCTTTATCGGACGCTAGTTCACCATCGACGGTAGTCTGCTCGAGGCACTGGTGGATAGGTGGAGGCCTGATATGCACATACTCGACTTTTGATGGGGTGAGATGATGGTTACTCTGTAGGATGTCTCACTTTTGACCAGTCTCTCTCTCCGGGGTGACGCACTTGTTCCAGCCGCTGTACCGGTGGGCTGAAAAGAGAGGCTGGCAAACTGGTTCGGCCTACCTATCCGAGAGGGTGTTGATAGCGTCTCCCATGCTTGGCTGAAGAATTTTAGTGTGTACCCGTAGAATGCACCACTCGAGATCGTCGGAACGCACCTTGTTATATACCTTATTCAGCTTTTTAGTTGAAGCATGTTTCCAGCCATACACGGCGATATTTGCAATGCTGAGTTCGTCCACCTCGTCTAGTCTTTAGTTGACGAGGAGTTTGGGGCGATGCCTCAGTACAGCTGGGGATCAGCCGTCCTATGCGTCACATATCGGGAGTTGTGTGACGTTTGCTAGCGCAGCACTGCTGATAACCCCAACCTGTGTACCTGCTACGTGCTCCTGCAACTGTGGAGTTGGGAGCACTTCCCTGTCGGGCGTCTGGCCATCATGACGCTAATGCACCCGTTCAACGAGTTTAACGACCTGATAGACGTACCCCACAGGACATGCTCCTACTCAACGGAAGATAAGAGCACGCACAGGGAGGCAGACGCTGCGAGGAGATAGCAATGGCTCAGATGGGTGAGCCATATCGCATCCAGTGTGATGCGTTTTTTTTACTATTATATGTATTTTTATAAATATTCGTAACATATGAAATTCTAAAAAAAGAGGTCACGGACTGCAAAAGATGCCTGAACATCGCTAATTTCATGATTAAATTAATATGAATGAACTTGGCAAATTAAAAGCACATAAAATTCCTAAAAAATTATACAATAAGGTACACTATGTCGGAAGGCTTTCCATAAAATTTTGTAATTTTTGGAGCTCATTTGGTATATATAATAACTCCTACAAATATCAAAATTATACAAATTTTTTAGAATAATTCAGAGTGGATAAAATTATGAAAAAATTAGACAGTTAAGTACGTTGTGTTAGGAGGCTACACATAAAATTTTGTAACTTTTTAAGTTCATTTGTTATATTTAAAACTTTAAACAAATAGTATGAAAAATAATTAGGGTAGGTAATTAAGTCGGCTAATCAGTCGGTTTAATCGCATGCCATCTGGCCATGGGGCGGCAGACTGCCTACCATTCGGTAACAGGGCGGCAGGCAGTTGTCGTCCACTGGCAGTGCGGTAGGGCCTACGCGTCAACCCACCGGCATTGCCGCCCGGCCACTGGGGGCAAAAATAGTATTTTTGTCAATATGATATATATATACAATCATTTTTGCTATTACAGTTACAAACAGTGTCAAATGTGTCAAATACTTTATGAAATATCGGCTCTGACTGAACAATACTACGTACACTACGTTCCAACACTATTTAGCCATGATAAACGCATGGTTTCATGTTTGTGGCTGTATTTCTGTGGCACAGATCCCAGGTCGCTTTTCACACTGTTGCACACACAAAAAAAATCATTGCTCGTCTCTGTGCCATCCCTAAGAGCAAGGCTAACAATACAGCCTTCAGCTGGCTGTATGGACACTTACAGCCCACTTATCAGCTCATTCATATAGTAGTTTACAGCCAGCTGAAGGCTGTATGACCCACCCCTTTCTCTCACAAAGTTTCTTGGTTCTTATGTTTCAGCTGGCTGTAAATTAACAACCCACCTCTCTTCTCTCTCTTCCTCTCTCTCCTCCACCTCAGCATACAGCCTACTATCAGCCTCTTATTATACTTGCTCTAAGAGCATCTCCAACAGTATGAGCTAGTTACTAACTCTAAGATAACTTCTCCAATAGTACTAACTTTTAGCACATAGTTCATAACATAAATAGCCTCACATGACACTCTCACATAATCTTGGAATGTGTGTATGAGACTAGCTCTTGATCAAGAGCTAACTTTTCTCTCTCTTCTATTAAAATATGAAATAATATGTTTAGAGCTAGCTCATAAGTCACTATTGAAGATGTTCTAAGATTTGAAATTATTATGACCCAATGCAGCGTTCATATTTGACTTGATGTCTTATCTCTATAGCCAAGCTTGCCTCTTCGTTTATTTATCAAAGAGAAAACACTAAAGCAACCTATCGCCTCACTCCTCCTTATCATGGTGGTTGGTAGACTGGAATATTAGTGGTGGACTGGTGGGCCTTGCCCTAATAACACAATTTAACTTATGACACTAGGATTAGATTAGTGCTAAGCTATATTCAAAGCTCGCCGTTTGTTTCTCCCAACGGTGGATTAAAACTTGGCCCCATTCACGCGTGGTAGTAGCACGGCCGTTTGTGTCATTTTGAAGGCCCTAGTACGTGACAAAAGTAAAAGTCTTTCATTCTAATATAAATATATAATAATATCTTTTATATCAATTATAAAAGTTGAAGTTTAATATAGTAACCATTATACAGTACATCACAAAATACAAAATACTTATTGGCGACATTAGACTTTGTACATCACAAAATACAAAGTAGTCATTGACGACAATTCACTGGCACATTAATATTATGAATAAATCTTAGAAAACTATAACATGCTACTAAGGACAAAATAATTTAGGATAAGACTACATTCGCCAAAGCACGTTAAGAGAGAGTCATGAGCCATCATCTATCACCTACCGAACAAGCAATCAAGCAAGTTATGAATAGAATGATCCTAGAAAACAATTTCTTCTAACATTTCTAGATACAAAGTCATTGATAATAGTATCAACATCAATCTGATCCAACATATCCTTCTCAGCACACATGCGTTCCACTACATATGTTAGGAATTTTGTGGAGCCTCTAGGGTCTTACGAAATGATGGCATGTGTTTTTCCACGAAATGTATATGTATATACTCTGATTAAGGCCTTGTTTCAAACAGTTTTTGGCTTTTGGCTTTTAGAAGACGGCTTTTGAACGGAGTGGCTTCTTAAGGTGGTTTCTATAAATCATTTATAGCGGTCACTACAGGAGCCGCTTTGAACGGAGTGCCTTCTCTATGCGAGTGTATTTTCCTTCCTTAGTCTCTTTCACAATAAGTAAAAAAACAAAAACCACAACACTTTTAAATATGACCTAAATAAGGCACATCACATCAATCATAGGATCAAATCTGAATAGATGAGAATGAACACTCTCGCTCCTACCATCTGTGCTTCTTTTTCACGTTGCTCTTTTGTTTCTTCTTGTATGCCCTTGTTTAAGGCCCTACTCTATTGGGCTTCTAGCTTCAGTTTTTTTCACTGTTTGGTACTTCCTTTGTCCAAGTTTATAAGGCTCATTTTCTCTTGGCACATAGACCAAGGAGATAGTGAAAATGGCTAGATTACCTCCTAATTATTATCTCTAAACACTATATTCATTGCATGCATGTAGAGAATAGCAAATAAAGCTGCATATTTATTAGGTGTATAAAGAGAACATCACACTAATTTTATATTGAAACATGAAATACGTCTTATATTTATGGACAAGATCTTTCAAAAAATACGCCCCTATTAATTTGGATGGAGAGAGTATTGTTTGAGGCTTATTTTTGTATTGTAGTTGTTGTTACCTTTTTCAGCGTAATAAAATTTTTAAAACTGAAAAAAGAGCCATGTCATCACGGACAATGTAAAAGAATAAGGAAAAAAAATACAAAAAGTCTAAAAAATAAAAAAATCAGAAAAAACGAAAATAAGAAACTATAAGCTCAAGTCCAATGGAGCTGGGCTGAATCTATTTTTTTAAGTACGATGAAGAGATCGAGTCGTGCGCCTTCTGTGACGACAAAAGTACTTGTAAGGTAAAACCCCTCCCCTAAAAACTACTCTCAAGTTGAGTGAATTATTGTCCTTGTGCCACGATATGGTTGGATTATCGTGCAAGAGGGAGTAAATCATCACTAGTCATCTCAATTATCATGCCTAGAAAGACTATATGAACACACTTTCTTGAGCAAACAGGATTTGATGGTCCTGGCTATACTTCCAGCCATTCGATCACAGGAGAGAAAAGTACTGCTTGAGCTCATCACCTCATGTAGTTAGCATTTTTTTAGCTCATAATTGAGCGCATTATATAGGTCGTGGTAGACAATCGATCGCAGTGTAGATGTCTAAACCAGCGGTCGAGGGCATGCTTTTAGTCAACAAGAAAACTTTGCCTCCATTGATGGTTTAAGTAAACAACTGTTAGCTTAAACAGTAATTTACTATGTGTGACAACGAAAAAGGAAGAATTAACATGGGACGCTATGGGATACGAGGAAACTTTCAACACAGTTTACCGTGCATGGATTTACTTTGTCACGATGTCTCCCCCCCCCCTCCCCGTCTCATTGGAAAAAATTAGAATTTGCCACTTCATTCATCGACATTTCAAGATTTGCAATCTATTATCTTTAGACCCATATGTGAGTGAGATATTGAATAATATATTCTAAAGTGGCAATGAATAGAGTGGCAAATAATGAATTCTCCCTTTTGAGATGGAACTCTTTGGCTAGTTGATCATACACATAAGTGCAGTATAACATGAAGCAAATGAAAACATAACAGTGGCGTAGTCAACGTGCCAGCTCAATTGTACATGACATATATGCCCATGACGAGTAGTATGTATGTACTAGGGGCTGTTTGGTTGTCTGCATGTGCTCATGCAGCTGCATGAGCGTGGTCGGTGAGGAGGAAGCTCTCTCACCACGTTTCTCTCGATCTAGCTCAGGTTAATTTTTGCATCCACTGCATGACTCTCTCCTTATGCAGGCAACCAAACACCATCTTGCTGCATGCATGGATACGAGCTACCCGTATGCAGGCAATCAAACAACTCCTAGGTGATCGAAACCGAACAGGTCACAACTGCAAGCTGCTGCCGACGGCTACGAGCCCATCTCCTTCTGCTGCAACTACGGTGCATCTTGGGGAGGTTTTGCGAGTTAAATGAGCAGAAAATTACTTAACGAATGATTAGGTCATATCACTATGAGCAAGATCGGGTCGCCGGCCAAAACTAGCCCGAGCAGAGCACGTTGGATGGCCATCGCACGATCGAACAGCGACCAATGCATGATGGACTCGCTGGAGCATGAGAATGACACATCGTCCACTCCGAATCGAAATAATTACCACACAGCAATTGCACATAGTTTTCAGCTCCCATTGAATAGCCCCAAATGATTGCCTCAAAAGAGCCCAATGCGAAAAGGAAAGTGCGTGCAAATCTCTCTCTCTCTCTCCCCAAGCCCCAAACAGAGTACAGCACGAAGGAACCAAGTGCGACTGCGACCAGACAGAGACAGTGCCGTGCGCCACACAAGAGCGTACTTATTTTTCCCTGAACCTTCGCCGCGTTCAGTGTACAGATCGAGCAAGGAGACAGGCAGACAGGCGGTACTGTATTATTGGTAGTGAATTTGTCTGTTTTTGTGAGGGCTGATCGAGGAGTACACCGAGTGCAAGCGTGATGTGTCCTGCATGGAAGCTTCAGAAGAGAGCTACCCCGGATACGAGCTGGGGGCAGTGGGGCTTGTGATCTGGCCTTGTCTTCCTGCAAATGCAATGCAGATCTAGTGGTGGCAGACTGATAGGTTTTCGGTTTTCTTTGGTTCTTGCGCCCAGGTGCAAATGGCAGCTGCACCTCCCCCTGTCTGCTTTCCATGCAGTTTCAAAGTACTGAGGTGTGCCGCAGAGAATTTTTTGGCTCGATTCCAGCTGCCTTGAGTACTGCCGAGTAGATGATGATAAGACATGTATGTAGAAATTAGCCAAGATTTTGTAGTCAACTGTCTTGGCAGCCAAGTTGTTTCACTAAATGTCAGAGACTGATTTCCACAAAGAAACATATGTATCCGTTCAAATCAACATTAATCTAATCTATTTGTTTCTTACTGTAAGACAGTTTAAATTTAATAAGATATTAAAGTATCAAACCTATGCACTGGATTTGCTGCAAACAGGTACTGGTTGCGAACTCCAGTCTGCGCTGAAGCACACAAATTGCAAACTCCATCGGTTTCCCCTGTAACCATGAAGTTTCAGCAGATCTCTTGTATATTCTTTTCAGATGCATGCTGCAGGGCTGCCTGGAATCAGATTCCAAGATCCATCAGACCATCACTATTGTGTAGTAGTAGTAGTCCACTATTTTGTACTAGTTACCCATCAGCCTGATGAGTAGGCAACCTCCTGGCACAGTAGCCAGGTACACTTAAGACCAATAGAGAGGAGTCAAAATGCCACACGATTTTGCAAAAAAGCTGACATTGAAATGAACGTAGCTCCAAACTGGAAACGAATGGCCATTGGCCAGGTCTTGTTGCGATCATGCTCCAGCTTTCGCTTTTGTGTTGGTGGTGGCGGTTTTTATATGGACATTATTGGGAGCGTGGGTGTGGCCATGGAGGAGGGAGGGAAGAAGAATCTTTCGAGCGCCTCTAATCTTGCTCTGTGCCACTTTAGATATCGTAGCTACACCATTCAGGTTCAGGTGCTGCGAAAGAAGGCAAGGCTAGCTAGGCTCCAATAATTTTGTACTATAACCGCATCCCTTGGATCTGATAAGATTGTGAGAACCCCTTGTCTCTGGTCATCTATCATCGCCTTTCTTCTTTTTCTATAGGAAAGATTGGCTTAGTTCATATTAGGATATCAACCATTTTGTAACAGAGGATTACGGACATGTTCTGATATTTTAGTGAACAGAAGGACTGTGCAGAATTAATCACTAGCCTTCATACTTTTTCGCAACTAAATAATTCTTGGTTTACATACACCTACCTGATCTGTGTCGTCAATTCGAATTCTGAGAGTGAAAATAATTACTTTTCGAAATGTTATGGACGTTATGGTCACAAAGAAAACCAGCAGAATATATCAGCAGCAGATGAATGGCAATAAGATATAATATCTTGTGTACAAGCTCGAGATATGATTAGTCCTTATTTTAGCAACATGATTGAGGGGCACTCCACATGCAAAAACTCCAGAAATGATGGAGATCTGGAAGGCATCTCTGATGTTTTTTTTATAATCAACCTTTTCCTCCCTTTTTGTCTGTCGACAAATTTTTGTCAGGGTGATCACTGACGGCCACTTGTTGTCTTCTCCTCTGTTGATCATCTAGTGGTCCATGTGGAACTCTTCAGTCCTGTTTATGTTTTGGATTCTTGGTGAAGAAATTTTTTTGTTGTAACTTAGCACAAAGAAGTCAAAGGAAGGGAAATTTGCAGTTAGAGCACATGCATGTAGTCTCCAATGGTTTGATGTGAATTACACTGACGTCTCTTTTGCTATTTCTCTTGGAGAAGCATATAAGCACCTTACTTCAATTAAGGTGTATATCTCCTCAAAGAAGCAGAATACCTTTCAGTTTTCAAAGCTGTTCAGACAGCCAGTCACAAGCTACAACTCACAACACTAGAGCCTCCTCAAAAGGAGTTTTTTGCTATTATGGTACCCTCTAAGTTGGGCTTCGACGAAACGATATTTACGTCGTGGGCTTCTCTAAAATAGTACTCTTGTACTTAAGACTTCTCTCAAATAGTATTTTCAGGAATTTTAACTCAAATAATTTGATTTTCGAATTTGTACTCCCCCTCACCTGCCGCGTACGTGGTCCCCCAATTGGCTGAACTGCCCCTGCTCATTTTGTTTAACCCTAATCACTTTTATTTTCTTCGTTTCACATCGTTTGGGTTTCATTGGCGGCGGCGCGCGCCGCGTGTCGGAATATTCGGCGCGCGCGTCAACGCCAAAGAGAGCGCGGCAAGGATCGCGCGGAGTCGCGCGCACACGAGCCACGACGATCGCGACGCCCGGCCGGGGCGGTCGCCGCGTCGGCGAGGGCAACCGGACCACGTCTGCGGCGGTGAGGGGGAGTACAAATTCAAAAATCAAATTATTTGAGTTAAAATCCCTGAGAATACTATTTGAGAGAAGTCTTAAGTATAAGAGTACTATTTTAGAGAAGTCCACGATGTAGATACTGTTTCGTCGAAGCCCAACTTAAAAGGTACCATAATAGCAAAAACCTCCCTCAAAAGACAATTTAGACAATTGCACAGATGCTAAGACAGTACTAGTTCTTTCCTAGCAGTGCGGGTAGCGGCCCACGGTTTCCTCAGACTGTAGAGTAGTAGACTCCCATGGTACTTGAAAAGTTGAAAGGCAAATTCATTTCCTCTTGAAAAACAAACTCCAATTTTGCGTCCTCCTGATCCAGTCCAATCCGAGACAGCCACGACTGCAATGACGTACCCAGAAGCAGACGCTGAACCATCTTTCACTTCAGATGGGAAAGTAGAGATCTTTTGTCTTTGGCTTAGTTTAGCACCCTTAATGTGCGTGTCAGGAGAAACAAATACGGATGGTTAGGTTCCCATGGCCGTCCGTCAAAAGCTCTGCATCCCAGTCTAACCGCGCGACAGATCGATCACCCCAATGAAGAAGAGCCTTGCTTTCTTTTGGTATTTGGCCATGACCTCCAAACCAACGACAAACATGTGATGATGCGAACAACCAGTCGATGCCGCAACAACTCTCGCGAGTAGGCATCAACAAATAAGTGTGCCTCCTTTTCTGCTTCTTTTTCCCCTCTGAGAAGTAGTCGAAGAACAAGCCCCATTATGGAATCCAACACGTTCTAAAAGATTGGTTAAAGAAAGCGAACTCTTTTCTGCATCTTCTGGTAGTGGCAAATCATCATCTCCTTCTTTACTTCGTGAATTGTTCAAGACATGCTACGCGAGTAACGCATTATGTGGGACTTTGCATTTACCGCTGGTAACCATATCTACTTTGTGATTTGTGTGGTTTTACTTTAGTGACATATTGATGGCGCCCCACACCATATCTTTGTTTTGTGGCTACAAATTCTTGTGTGATTGTGTATTTTAATATAATTGTTTGTAAGTGGTTTTGTACGTTTCATTTTTTTTCATTCCTAATTTTACAAAAAGGCGTGTAGGCACATTGAGGCTCTTGAGGTCAAGATCAAGCATGGTGGAGGCGCTTCATGAGTCAGTCTGCCTCCTGGGGTCTAGTAGTCCAGAGTCGTGCTTTGCTTGTGCATTTAGTACTTTTGAGCATTTTGACTTGTCTAGTAGGACTACAAGTGTCTCTTGTAAAACTAGTTAATTAGTGGAGTAGCAACTTAAATATATGAAGAAACGATCATCACCTCCGTTTGGGCCTTTCACCACTTGCACCTGCCTCGTGCTAACTTGGGTTGTATATATGGTTCACCACAATTATTCCACTCACTTTAGTCGATGATGCAGTGCAGAATCTCCTTGGCTCGTTGTCAAGTTATCCGCAGCCGTAAATTACTGGCTAACTAGTACTAGTGGACTAGTTCGGTCCATCCATCTCATTTCGAATGACTCGTCGCAACAACAAATGAACAAAATGGCCAGACTTTTCAACGGCTTGGTCGCGCTTGGCATTGTCGACGTTAGCAGTTTATTCTTGTAGCTTAAAAGCGTGATTGCGTGGATGTGAATGCGAAACCGACAAAGCCATAAAAAAAGCACAATGCTTTGCTTAGTGACACCAAACGCTGCTTCTATAGAGAACTTGGTGAGCAACAAGGTAATGCACTAATGCCCATCGCCAATAGCCAGACGTATCGAACTGTAACCGTAACCTAGGCCGGCCCGTCTGGAAACGTATGAATTTTCTGGTTTCCACGAAAATTGGACGATTTCCTTGTGACATTCTTCGTTCTAAACGGGACCTAACGGTGTTGAGAATGAACATTAGAATTCAGCGGAGCGTCCAGAATCCATATTTGTTGCTAATAGGGTTACATGGGACTTAGGGGGTGTTTGGTTGAAAAACATAAGTTGTCAAATGCCTTACCTAAGTTCGACCGAATGAGGTTAGTGTTGATTCATAGTCGCAATCGTGATGTGCTACGCTTTATTAGCCATCTGGTCTTCTCATCGTACACTAATTTCTATGCCAAAATTTGCTACAAGTAGCGGATGATTTGTCGGCCAGAAAATGTATGAAATACCGCACTTTACCACGGTTTTTATGGCAAAGTACGGTTGCGTTAATTTGTGTCCTTTGTCACGTCTAAAATGTTACTTCAGAGAAGTGGTCCAACCCTCTCAAGAAAAAAAAGGAGTATAGTAGTCGAGACTAGTGCTTGTGGACCAGGCCGCCAGCAGATACACAGTACAGACTTACAGTACTAGTCGGTCTAGTCGGTAATGGTATGAATGTGAGAATGTGATACTATGATCATGTATGATATTCCTGACCTCTTGGAAGGCTCATGCCGTTTCTTTGGCAGGCTTTGCTAGCTGCAGCCGGGACCTCACCGGTGTCTTGGGGAACCGTACTTTACCTGGCCTTTTGCCACGCGTTCTGTAGTGCTTATTTGAGTTTATAAATCTAGAATTTTGATTTTTTTTATGCTATAGCAATTAAAAACGTACTGTATCTTATGTTATTTTTAAATATTATTAAATTTTTTAAAAAATAAAAAAAGTTAAATCTTTACTAATAATATAAAAAAGTAAGGAGAAAAAAGGCAAAAAAAAATAAAACAAAATAAAACCAAAAAGTTAGAAGACAGAAATAGCCGTGCGTGCTGCCACTGCACAAGCTTTACCATGTGGGCAGCACACGTTTTTTCTTGTGCCGCGTGCGCGGATGCACATCGAGAATTCTTGACACATCTAGACCCCTAATGACCCAAAATTCCATTTTTAGCCCCTAAATAAAAAATCCAGATTTGGACCCCTCCCCACCACGCGTTTACGAGCGGTCGACACGTGTCCCGGTCGTGCGGTGTGGTGCCGCACGACCGCACTGTAGCACGGGTCGTGCGGTACCACACCGCACGACCCCCCTGCCGACCGCACGACGCTTCCACCGACCGCACGACACCCATTCCTGACCGCACGACCCCCATTCCCGACCGCACGTCTTGTTTTTTTGACCGCACGATTGTTATCCGACTGCACGCGGTATGCGCTTGGGCCTACGGTCGTGCGCTCGGGCATTTGATCGCGCGGTCGGGCGAGCGAAGCCGATCGTGCGATGCAGTACCGCACGCAAGGACACATATCGGCCGCTCGTAAACGCGCGGTGGGGAGGAGTCCAAATCCGAAATTTTTTTTATTTGTGGGTCAAAATGGAATTTTGGGTCATTAGGGGTCTAGATGTGTCAAGAATTCGCACAGCGAGGCGGCGGCCATGGGAAAATTTAATTATTTGTCACTCTTATGAGTCCAGAGGCAACAGATTTGCCACCCTAGCACATTGTTAGTGACTCCGATGATCCCACATGTAAGTGACAGAGTGAATTGGTCAATTTTAAGAGTGGCAAAAAATTGAATCACCCGCGGCCATGCGACGAGACGCACGACCGGGCGCGCGGGGAGCACGCCGACGTTGGGCGCGCGGGATGTGGGCTGGAGTGCGTGGGCCGAAGGACGCAGGCCACGTGGCAGCGGGAGGTAGGACGTGTAACGCGGTTGCGCGTTGGCTGGGCTGGAAACGTTCGGCTATGAGATGCTCCCCGCGTCGTGGAGGCCTCCTACGGTCGTGCCCCCGTTGTTACTCTACGCTTCGGCTATACAACCGTCGCGCGTTATCTCGTTGGTAATGCTACTGGACTCGTTTTAGCGGCCCCAAACAATCGGCTTATTGCCTTATTGGGCTAACTCCCAGTCCCACCAATGTTGGATCGTTGGGGAAAGTACGGCACTATCCCAATGCGAACATGGGCTTGAGCTCCCGAACCGTTTCCGTTGCTTCTGTGTGCTACTAGTACTGCTACAACACGATTTTTTATGTGCAGCAGATTCGAATCCGGCAAGTTGATAGGGTCTGTTTGGTTGTCTGCATGAACTGATGCAGTTACATAAACGTGATCAGGCTGAGTAGAGAAAGTCCTCAGCTGCGTTTCTTCTCACTGCTCCGATTGATTTTTGCATTCGCTCGTGCGGCTCTCTCACCCGATCTGAACAACCAAACACCATCTCTCTGCATGCGCTAGTGCGAACCACCCTAATGCAGGCAACCAAACAGCCCCTATGTGAACTGGAACTACTGATCCGGGCCAGCAATACTACGATGAAAAAGGGTACTACTCCAACATGAGCTGGGAGATTGAAAGCTGTGAAGACAGACGAAACGGAGGGAGTACTTAATGTGCACCAGTACGTAGCCCGCATGTGCTATCTTTGTGTCAAATTCTAAAGTGTTGTCTTTTGATTTTCGGCTATAAATTTTAGCTTTTGGCTAATCGGAAAAGAGATTGAGAAAGTAAGAGATACTCGTATTGAAAAACCACTCTATTTAAAACGGCTTCTACAGTGATTCCTACAAAGAGTTTATAGAAACTACATTGAGAATTCACTCTATTAAAAAAGCCGGCTTTTAAAAGTTAAAAGACAAAATCTGTTTGAAACAGTACCTTTGAAAATCTGTACAGTATTCCGTGTGTAGAGAGATCTTCCAGCTTCAGGATGTGTGAACATCAGAAACAGGTTCATGAGAACACCTGCTTGTATGAGCGACTAGTCGATAACTCGGAACTCAATTTAACCATCTTTTTCAGCAACACACTTCAAGTTGATAAAGCAGTACACTTCTTTTCTAATTAAATAAACCAAACAGTGCAAATAAACAGCTAAACGCAACTGGTCCATCTACTCAATCACTCGCCCATGAAAGAGCTAGCCCTCAGGAATTCAAGACAGTTCGACAAGTGGAGCAAACCGGCAATCGATCGATCTACACCAAAGCTTCCAATGAATCAGCATCCTCCAGAATGGACACCGAAGAAGTTGTAGAACGGCAGCGCCTTGCCGTTCGGGCTCTCCGACTCCCCGGAGAACGAAGCGGACGAGGACGGCGTCGGCGCCAGGGAGGCGCTCCCGGTGCGGCGCGCCTTGTCGGGCAGCAGGAACGTGGGCTGCAGCGGGAACAGTTGCAGGGTCTCGCGGCCGGCGCCGCCGACGTCCGCCGCCCCACCGCCGCCGTTGGCTGGCTGGAAGTTCAGCACGTGCAGTGGAGTGCCTGCGTTGTTCGGAGCTGGCTGCAGGTACATGGTGGTTGGGGCCTGCACCGGGTACAGTACTGGCATCTGCGGATGCGGGTAGTAGGCCGCATTTGCCGCGGCCTGTGGAGCTGTCATGTAGCATGGTGGCCTGTACATCACTGCAAGAAATGTTCATAAATCCAATGGGAAAAAATGTCAGTATGTTCCTCACAGAAACTCTATGTATAAGTCATGCAGATCAGACGTCCTCGTGCTGTTTTTGTTCACACTCAAGAGTCACGAAGGATGAAGTTTACAGGATCTACTAAGTGCAATATATGTCGAAATGAAGCATTGGAAAATGGAAATCATGGTTTATGATCATCTCAAAGGAACAAAAAGGCAATGCTAAACAACACTACTCGCTGCTGGATTGGTTGACACCTGTATGGACCCCGTGGGACCCTTTTTTACCAGCCTACATTATGAGATGGCAGGGCAGCATTTCTTGGATGGGAAAGGAAGCAGGTAAGGAATGATGTGGAAGGCTGTGTCTGGCCGTTTCGGTGGTAGCGATGGTCACTTCCTTCAAACCGGGGGCCTGCATGCACAGCGCTCAGAAGATCGGCCTGTTCTGTTCATCTTTTAGTCGTTTTTTTATTTTGATTTCTAAACCTATACTATTTATCAGATAACTTTTATTTCTAATTCTATATTATTTATCAGATCTATTCATCATGGCTTAAACAAATACACAAATACAACCTAAGGGAGCCACAAAAGGTAGCAGCAGAATCAGCTACATAGGCAGGCAACGTTAAATCGTGTGACCACTACCGAGGGTTTCTCTGCTCCACTGACACTGTACAGGGCCGGGGTAGAGGAGCAAAGACAGGTGATGTGTGAGAGAGAATAAAATACTCGCTGTTAAAAATATATAGGGGATATTTGGTTGCTAGCCATACTTTACCAACAAAAATTGCCGCATTTGCCTAAGTTGAGATGCTCAAATTCTTTGCCACACCTTAGCAAGCCTAAGGGAATATTACCACACTTTTTTGAGTCATTAACGTGTGAGACCTAGTTTGCTGGAAGGGAATCTTGCCACAACTGTGGCTGCAACCAAATAGCTCTCAAAGTTGGTCAAATTTGCCTAACCTTAGGCGTGGTAAACTGTGGCTGGCAACCAAACACCTCCATAATATTTTGGAAAGTATGAAGTCAAATTTTCTTACCTTTAAGTGCTAATATATAAAAAAACATTTAGATTGGTTATGTGAAAATAAATCGTTTGATTAGTCATGAAAAAAATTATAGTATAATAATTTTATATTATTTTATGAATATACATTTATATAAAAAATTAGTGATTAAATTTGTATGTTAGATAATGTCGAAAACAACGTACATTATTGAATAGAGAGAGTACTCTGCAATCTGTATATGGGAGAAGACCAGCAAACAGCAACATTATTGCATAACGATTACATTGCATATACAGGATCATTGCAAGAAAGCAAGCTTGTGCATGTGATTAACGCATGAAGGAATAAGCACAAAATAGACAGCTAGTACAAATGCATGAAATGAAAGAGCAGAAAAGTGACCAGATCATGTTTGACCACCACATGCATAGACGCCGTGAATTGAAACAAGTCATAAAACCCAGCCAGCTAATAGCAACTTAAATAGTATTATCTTAGTTACCTCTTAGTTATATTAAATAAGTAAAATTCTACGTAAAAGAAAGAGGAGGTAAGATTTGATATCATGTTATCTCTTACGCAAGAAAAGACTTAACTCCGTAAACTAACATAAATATTGAGAGGATGTGAGACAAAAGATTAGGATAAAAATAATACTAAAATAGTTAAAAATGATTTATTATTGACGAAGATGCCTCTGATATTGTATTGGACAAGATGAAAATCTTAGAGATAATATTAAAAAAAAGAGAATTGGTTCGGTCCACGTAGAGGTGTTGGAGGTGTTAACACCTCCACTGCATCTAGCCGTTAATTAACGAGGGGTATAACTGCACCTAGCACCACTCCTGCACACCACTCAGAGACACCGGAGGTGTTAAGATCATGAGAACCGTTGGATGAGCTATATTGAACGGCTGAGAATAAGTGAATGTACCGAACCAAAAAAATATACTATTATACATATCCTAAATTCCATATGTAAAACTAATGAAGGAAACGCGCACATACAGGAGCTAATCAACAGGCACATGCCAAAAGAAAATTTAATAACTGACATTAAAAGTAGCAGTTCATGCGTACCACCACTGCTGCATGCACGAGGTGCCGGCGCCGGCGGCGGCATCGTGATCTGCGGCGCCGGCAGAGCGACGGGGAAATGCTGCGCGGGGGCCCTGTGGAGCACGGGCAGCGGCGGTGGCCGGCGAAGGAGCTTGCTGAAGTAGTCGAAGCTCTGCTGCTTCTGCTTCTGGCGCTGGCGAGCCTTGTGGTTCTGGAACCAGTAGAAGACGTTCTTGCCCTCGATGTGGCCGTGCTCCCGCAGCCTGGCCGTGATCTGCTGTATCTGCTCCGCAGTGGGCGTGCGCAGCCCCTGGCCGTACAGCCCCTCCAGCACGGCGATCTGCTCCTTGGTCGGCGTCCACCGCGCGTTCGCCAGCGCGGCCTCCGCGGCGGAGGTCGGGGACAGCGGCGGGGAGAGGGAAGACGGAGGGGAAAAGCTCGCTTGGTGGCGGGCGCCGTCCTGCGGAATCTCCATGTCTAGCTCGAGGAGGAGGCCGTGCGTTTGTGTGCGCTTCCGCTGTGCGCGTGCGTGGTTTTAAGCGTGCATGAGAGCGTGAGGCCGGGGGGCAGAGCGCGTGCGCGGCAACGGCAGGAGGAGAGGGGTTTCGTGCTGCGCTAGCCGTCGCCTTGCGGTCAAGGGGGCGCGAGGAGAGAGGCGCAGGGTACGTAGCATATATCCTCATGTGTCTCTGCCGTGTACCGCGCGTGCGCGATCACGACAACTTCATACTAGCTAGTGCTACGTCCTTATCAGGTGCATGCACAGTTGTACGTGCTGCATGATGCACTGGCACTCCGGTGTCATGTGACGGTGGCACGCGTGGAGCGTCCGCGCACGCACGTAGCCAGCAAGGCGAGCGTTACGTTTTTACCTGGAAATTAACTTCGTGCCAGTGAAGGATATGTAACGGCCGGTGCAGCACATCAGGCGTGCTCCGTGTACGTGGATCCATTCGGATGCATGCCTTGTAGTACGCACGCTCCAGCATGAAAAGGAAAACAGTGTAGTACTAGGCTACCAGCAGCAGATGTACATACTGTGAGAAGACTTTACCTGTGGGTATTTTTCGAGTTTTCTACCACGTACCGTTCATGCCATTGGAAAAGGAGCGAGTAAGCGTGTGTGTGTGTGGTTTGACGTGGGCTCTGAAAACAATGCGGGAGTAAGCGGCTGCGGAGGGCATGCACGCAGCCAGGGTTTGTACAGTGCCAAGGAATGGCTGGCCGGCCGGCCGCTTGCCTTTGAGAGAGCCGGCCTGTAGGAGAGTTCTGGTACGTACGTACAGCTCGGTGCTCCGATACTCCTCGTCCTCGGGAATGATAGGAATTCTTCGCCTGTGCTACTGGGCTATTCGTTTTACGGGTGAGATTTCGTGTGTTTAGCCTGTTTTGGTAGTAGCATATCAGTATCACTGCATCAGTCGGACGAACGCTTGCTTCGCATGCGTGCAAACGCATGCATGCGCTTCCAGTTTTGATGCCTCCGTGAGCCACTTTGGCAACGTCCGAATCGGATTAAGGGCTTGTTTGGGAGAGTTCCACCACTGAAAATGTGGTACCATAGACTGTTTGGCTTGTACAGTAGCTCCAGATCCACGAAATTGAGGTTTTGGAGGGAATGGCCACTTTTGGTGGGATGGGGTGTGTAACCAGTGGCATTGGTGGGTAATTACCACCCAACTCCACGATGGAGCACCCCTTGAGGAGCTCTATAAAATCCATGGATCTGGCCCTCAGATCCAGGATTTTGGTGGATCCAGATTTCGTGGAGCTGGAGCGTTTGGGTAAAATTTCGTCGAGTGGAGCTGTTTTTCGTGGATTTGAAGCTGGTGGAGCTCTCCCAAACAAGCCCTAATTTAGATGTAGAAACTAGTACTAGTCTGATGAAAAAAATTTGGGAGTGAAGCTTGACTAAAGTTGGATTGTGTTGTTCCGTCGCGTTACTTACGTTGGAGTAGCAGCTATATTTGCAAAGAAATGGAGCGTTTGATTGGGCACGAAAACTACAAGAAATTTGAGTATCAGTGACGAATATAGTTATGATGAGAAACGAAAATGTCATAGATTAGCTATCATTCCGTGACGATTCAAGTGATCGATTTCGTCATTAATATGAGGGACGGTACCTTTGACGCTTAGTTTTGTGACGAAAACAAATATTTGTCACAGAATATACAGAAAACCATGATGATTGTTTATATTCGTCATCAAAAAAATTATTATTCGTGACGATTTATTGGATGACGAAAAAAGTTAGGGCGAATGGGGCCATTGTGAAACAAACTGACATGTGGGCCATCTAGAAATAATAAACTGAGTATATCACCCCCGGTCCCCTTCCGCGACTCCGCCCCTCGCACTCCCGCTCACACCCCGCCTCCTCCTCCTCCATCCGCCTCACCCGCCGCGGCCTCGCCTCCGTCTCCCCGGCCGCGGCCTCGCCTCGCCTCCACCCGGCGCGGCCTCCTCCGCCCCCCCGCGATAACTCTGCGACTTCCGCCCCTCGCACTCCCGCTCGCACGGCCGCCTCCTCCTCCTCCATCCGCCTCACCGGCCGCGGCCTCGCCTCCACCCGGCGCGGCCTCCTCCTCCGCCCACCCGGCCGCGGCCTCCTCCTCCGCCCCCACCCGGCCGGCCGGCCTCCTCCTCCCTTGATCGCCCCAGATCCGCCTCCTCCTCTTCCATTCGCCTCCTCCGCCCCACCCGGCCGCCGGCCTCCTCCTCCACCCCCAGATCCGCCTCCTCCTCCTCGCGGCCGTCCACCACCCCGTCCTCCTCTCGGTCGCCGCCTCCACATCCTCCTCCCGCCGGCCGCCGCCCCGCCCCACCGCCCCGTCCTCCTCGTGGCCGCCCACCGCCCCCCGTCCTCCTCGCGGCCGCCCACCGCCCCCCGTCCTCCTCCCGACGCCCTCGTCTCTCTCTGGCTTGCCTCCTCCTCCCCCGTCTGCGCTGCGGCGATCTAGGGTTTGATCCCCGACTCCGACGCCGACGCTGCCAACCTCCTCCTCCCCCGTCTGGCCTGGGATGAAGCATGTTTATTATTTTCTCATATTGAGACTTTGATGAGCTTTACTGTTCTTTGTAATCGATTTAATTATATTGTTGGTACTTGCGGCAAGAAAGGGATTGATCGGATGCCTCGAGCATGGACAAGCTATGATTTGTGAGAATGCTAATGATAAGCTGCCTAATTGCAGTAAGTAGTTATATAGCTATTAGTTTTTTCAGCTTAAAATGCACTACTAGTAGTATTTAGGTTATTGACAGTACGGATTTTCAAGAGTTTATGTGAGTTAATTCGCTAGTTTGTAGTCACTAGCGTATTGATTAATTTTCTGAGAGGAACTTCACTTAGAGAATGTTAATTGCTTCCTATTCGTGATCATGCATGATGAAAATCGCATTCAGTTGATTAATATACATGGGAAAGCTGCGATCCCACCAATATATTGTTCAGGAGGGTGTAGTGTGCAGGTTTGTCTAAGTTAGGGTGAGCTGATTTCGGCTATGCCAACGAAGAGTGTTTTTGTTGAAATGAGATGGAACGCTCGGTTGTTGTGTGGGTGGGTGGCTTTGCATTCTTACGAAGTTGTGGTTTATGGTAGCTCAAAGAAGTTCAACTTTGTAATTTGTTAGCATCAAGTTACGGATATTACTTGCAAATGTGTAACTCAATCTCCATACAATGAATCAATGAATTATCTTGTCACTTGAGGTTTTGTTGATTGTTAGTGGTTTCTGCATTGACCATTGTTCGATTAGTTGGGATTGCTTACTTGGTGGCTAATGTTCCCACATTCTATGTGTGCTTTGCTAATGATTTCATACAAATGGCTCAGTCGGAACTTCTCTATATCATCAAATGATGCCAAGAGGTAATGATTCACTCTATGGATATTTCCCTTGGATAACTCTGAAGTCTGATAATAGGTATTGCACCTTTCAGTCCCCTTGCTTTGCCCCAAAAACCATATGCAGACATACTTACAAAGGAAATGTGAGAGAAGACAATCAGATGAGATTAGTATGAAATGGATGAGAGGAGGGATGTTATATAAAGCAGCAATGCAGATTGTTGATGAGATTAGTATTAATGTGTGTGTATGTAGATTGTTGATGCTATGTAGTTGAGGAATGCAATTTTATTGTTTGATTGTTGTAGTGATATTGCACATGAAGCAATTGTGTTGAACCAATGATTGTAATGGCATGTATTGGATAAATGTCAATTAATTCTATATGCTTTGGTGGAACAATTCTATGGTGATTATCCGAGAATTATGCTCTGTTCATGACTTTTTGTCATTCATGTATGTCCGGATTAAATTTTGTGGCGTTGTAAATATATTCATGATGAATAATTTCGTCATAAATTACACGTCCTGGACCACATAACAGTATCGTCATAGAAAATATTTTATGACACTAAGTAAATCGTCATAAATATTATTGTATGACGATCTGTTATTCGTCATAAATGTGTACTATTTTATGACGATTTCCCAATGATCGTCACTAAGAACATTCTATGACGCAGAATCGTGATTTATCCGAGTGACGCAAGAAAATCGTCACTATTATGCTTTTATGACAAAAATCCATGATTTTGTGACAAATACGTATCATCACCGATGCTCAAATTTCTTGTAGTGACTTATGCTTGCTCTGAGAAACCTATGCCCGCCGCCCGTTAGTCGATTTTTTGCGGAAAATAGTCGGCGAAGTGCTTGAGCCACTCAACGACATAAATGCACGAAATCCATTTCACGCCTTCCATGAGATTTTGTGAGAGTGTGGATCAATGTGGCAAATAGCCATGCAAGCTGTCGCATATTGCTTGCAGCAAACATATGCATACAATCAAAGATGTAAAAGGACAAACCAAGGGTCACTAGATCTACTAAACTTTTGCTTAACCAGAGGCAATGGGTTACCAACAAAGGTTAACTACTCTAGATAAGACGAGGGTAGTATTAAAGATAATTTTGCTGTGTCTGCATGCTGTGTGCATGGTAATCAGCTACTCATGAACTTACAAACAAAGAAGAGGGAAGGCTTGATTTATATCGGGACAGAGGGACGCCATGGCTTTACTGTAGGGAGACGGTAGGCCATTAGAGCAAGTACAATGGTGCTGACTAGGTTACCTCTAGTGAAATTCACATCAGCACAATCCTAAGTGGAAGAGAGAGAAAAGAAGAGAGAGAAGCAAACTGCCCCTCATGCAAAAGGTGACCTCTAGCACATTATACGAGGAGAGAGAGATAAACTACCCCTCATGCAAGAGGTGACCCCTGATATATTTATGTAAATATTAAATGTTTGAGTGCTTTAGTAGAGGTAACCTCTACTCTACTCATTGTATTAGCTACCTCCACATGAGCCACATGTAGTCTTTTTGCTTATGTGGCTAGTCTTAGAGGTGACAGCCACCTCTTCTATTGTACTTGCCCTAGGTAGGGACTGAAATGGCAAGGCACATTGGGAAATGGAGAGAGAGAGAGAAAGATGAATGTAGTGTAGGACAGTAGTAGTAAAGGAGAGTATTGTATGCATTGTGTTGGGGACATGCATGCGAGGGGTGTAATGCGAGAGGGCAGACCAGACGGTTCAGGAGGCGGATATTGAGAATATCGCTTCCCGTTTCCCCGTAATGTGCAAGAGCCGAGACGCTAGCAGCCTGTGTCACATTACTCCTCGCTCACAAGGGAGGGAGACGCTGCAAATTGGCGCTTGCTGCGTTGGGAAATGCCATGCGTAGCTTTGTAGGAGCAGAGCTGAGGCTCCGCCGCGCCTGAGCCAATCGCCTCCGAGTCAGAGCGAGAGAGCATCTGACTAGATAGAACATGGATTGACTTTTATTCATGACAAATCTGCCCAAAAGATTTGAACTGGGATCGTCGCTGATCCGAATTAAAAAAAATGTTGCCTGCTCTGGTTAGGAAAAGATTAGGCAAAGCCTGGGCAATCAAAACCGGAGTGATAGTGAGCCATCGGTAATACGAAATCATAAGATCCAAAGCCCGTGTAGCTGTTCTGCTAGACGCCGGTGGAAGGCGACATGAGGCATCCGAGTTAAAACCCTAAAATTCCGGACATGGAGCGCAACAGTGCGTGTGACGTGAGTAAGAGCAGCTTATCAAACAAAACACTTGGACAGTGTAATGACCTGAATTTTTCAAAAATTTGAAGTTTGATTGAATTTCCGAATTCAATTGCAAATTGAGATTCTTGAGCCTAATCTGCACTAATCTTAGAGCAAAGTGAGCACGAATCTTGAAGCAATCGCGCCCCTCCACCGCTGTCGCCGGATTCACTGTGCATCGTCCAAATTTTTTGCCGCCGCCCGATCTCTCTCCGCCACCGAGCCTCTCTCGCGTCTTCCCTCTCCTGCCACCTTGCCAACCGCCACCTCGCCCTTCAGAAGACTTCTGCGCCAGCTAAGGCCCCAGCTGCCCTTCCCGAACCCTCCCGCTCAGCGTGAGCCGAACGCAACCAAGAAAATATCCTCGGTAGAAACAGACCTATGCGGGCTATGAAACCCAATTCTCACTTCCCTGAACCTTTTAGCAGCCTCACCAACTCCCTCGCTCCGTTAATTGAGTTTTCGTCGCTTGAGTCGCCGACGATCATCTCCCCTGAGCCGGTAAGCCCTAGAAGCCAAACTCACGATTTACTCGATTACATTCCGATTCCTTTCGCTAATACCATCTCTGATGTCCCTTAAATGCATGGGTGAACTCGCCGGAGTCTGAGCGTTGGCCTAGAGCTCTGGCGGCGAAGACCCGTGTTGGTCGGAGCACCCTCTCCGTGGCCGGCTCAACTGAGCTAACCCCGAGCTTCATCCTCACTTCTAATGTGCTCCCTAGGTTCTAGAGATAGTAAAACCACCGCCAAATCAGAGCAAACCCTACCGGAACCCCTAAATGCCGTCGTGGAGGCCGCTGCCTTCCCAGCCACCGCTAGCCACCACCGCTTTCCCTTGTGCTCCCCAAATGCCCAAAAGGGGCACCTAGACTCGAGAAGTACCTCCAGGTGAAATCAATTTTCCTCTGGTGCATCGTCGCCACCGCACCACCGTGACCCATTTCCTCTGCTTCCCGCCGGGATTGTCGTCTGGAGGTTGAAGACGACCTCGCGGGGCGACGTGGCCCAATCGTGGACGTCGGTGTCCATTCATCCGGAGCGTCCGCATCGGGTTGAATCGCGACCGCTGATGCGGTTACGGCTTCTCATCCGAGCGCCGGCGCTCACGAGATCTGCTCCGTCGGTGCCGTCTGCGCGTCGGCCATCGGACGGCGCGCGCGCATCGCGCGCCAGCCTCACGGCGCGTGCGTGGGCGCGGCCTCGCCGGCCGACCGAGCGCAAGCCGGTGGGCCGGTCCGGCCGTGCGGGAAAAAGGTCGCCGGCTGCACTGTGCGTTTGGGGCCGGGCTGCACTGTTCAACCAAGCCGGCCCAACACTGTTCACCCATTTTAAAAAATTCAGAAAAATTATTAAAAATCCCGGAAAATTCCAGAAAAGTCCCCAAAAATCCCAGCAAAATCCATAAGCCCCAAAAATACTAAAATGCACTATTTTGACCAATTTAATATCCCAAATTTAAATTTGGCATCCATCTCTCCCAAGATTCTAGAAAAATTCAAAAATCCCAAAAACACCAAATCACCCCATTTTGACCAGCTCAATATTTTGACTTCAAAAATAAACTCCTATTCTCCAAAATTAAATCTTATAAATTTAAGCTTCCCCTGGCCCATATAATTAAGCTTATTAAATCTCAATTCCCCATAAATTCAAATTCTTCCATTTTACCAAATTAAATCTCGACGAAGCCTACATCCTCTAGTTCGAAGACCGACTATTTATTTCTAAAGGTCTATCCCCTACTCCCAAGATTTATCCGACCCAAGCTCAAAACCCTAATGCGGTCCGAACTTCTTTCGTTCACCGAAACCCTAGTAAAACCTAAGCCCTTGTATTAGCTCAAACCTGTCTACACCCTGTCCACCCTCGCTTTACCGCTCAGGTCCTACACAACCTTGAGAAATATTCTAACTCAAGAATCCGACACCATCCATACACTCTATCATTCATCGAAATCCATACAATGCCTTTTTGCATTGTCGATTATCCTAAAACCATAGCCAAAGTTCGATCTCGTTAAGCCAAACTCTTCACCACCTAAACCCTGGCCACCCGCCTATTTTCTTTATGTCCTTTTGGATTGTG
Organism: Dendrocalamus sinicus; assembly: GCA_036346575.1. Taxonomy (NCBI): domain Eukaryota; kingdom Viridiplantae; phylum Streptophyta; class Magnoliopsida; order Poales; family Poaceae; genus Dendrocalamus; species Dendrocalamus sinicus. The sequence continues at coordinate 13,804,442 of CM070643.1, read as the reverse complement.
TGTTTGTATTTTGTTCCCAGCTTGCATTCTGCAAAGCAGGAACTAATGTATGTTCGTTTTTCTACGCTAGTACTCGGATCACGCAAGTTGGTCAACAGAAGGACTACAAGAGCAGTTAAAGAAATCGATGCTCACCCCAAAGATCAAGTGAAGATAATCAGAGACTAAGGACCAAGAGGCAAGTCACATGTTTTTGATCATATTGAATCCCATTAAATTACATTATTTATTTAATGTATTTTCATTATAGATAGTTGCGAACTGATAATTGCTTAAAACAAAGATTTAGAATGGCATGCTATCTAGATAAATGGCATGCTATCTAGATAATCCTACCACTGATAAATAGCCCTGTTTACCTTGATGGCCATATTCACCTTGACAACCTTAGTAAGCATTAACATATGATATAAATGTATACAAGATCATTTCATTCAGTATGATACACTACTAAGTGACCCTGGCCGTTGGCCGGTAGAATTGAAAAACCCGGAGAGGGTAGGGTGGTATGGGACACCGTACCCTAGGCCGGTGATGCAGGTATGTACTTCTAAGGTGTTGGCTGTGGGCCGGTAGGATTTGAAAATTGATACTAAGGTAAAGGTGTACTGTGGGAAATCACGCGGTGATCTACGCCACGACTTTACCTTAGAGGAATTGATACTAAGGTAAAGGTGTACTGTGGGAAATCACGCGGTGATCTACGCCATGACTTTACCTTAGAGGAATTGATACTAAGGTAAAGGTGTACTGTGGGAAATCACGCGGTGATCTACGCCACGACTTTACCTTAGAGGAATTGAGGCGGGAAGGGTGTCTTGTGGGAAATCACGCGTGATCACGCCACGACCTTACCCGAGTGAGAGGTGGTATGGATGGGTGGTGGTAGTGCCGGTGGGCACGAGAGGAGACGTGGTTGGATGCCTCGGTGAAAAATGTAAGGCGAGAACCTTGTGCCAAGTAAAAGACATAGTCAACGCTCAGGCCATAGGAGTTGACTTGTCAACACTGGTCTAGTAGCTGCTCCATTCAATTGAAATTCTACAGGCTGTGATGACAGGTAGATGGGGAGTTAGGTATGCTGAGGGTACTTAACAACGGTAGTATTCACTCACAAGTGGCTAGAGAAGAGTATGTGCGCAATTGTAGCCGTGACTGAGTGATGCTATCGGGTAGAGTCTATATAAAGAATGGAGCAGTGAACCGACCTGGCTTTCTTAACTCTGTCGCGGGAGTTTGAAAGATCAAGCTCCATTTAAGTTGGTTTTAAGTTGGTTTTGGTGTTAATGACAAATGCCATTATGACATTATGATATTGATGACATATACTTTATAATGTTTTGGTGAAAATGATAAATGAATTTATGAGACTAATATGTTTATTTGAGTTTATCTTTGGTTAGTCTCATTTGGATGAAAAGGTGAAATCAAAGAGGTATGCATTCGAAATCGCTTTCTCATTTACAAATGCATTCCTTAGATCCAAAATATAGACTGAACTCCTCAATTAGTCTAAAATGAATATGTGCATATGTCTTCGCTATATACACTTGTATGCACACATTTAGGGGGAGCTCTCTCTATAGTTTGGAGTTTCATAAGTAATGATCCATGCTTCTCTCAATATGCATATTTAGGATCTTTACTTTGAAATACATACTTGAGTATATATAGCTTGTGTAGTATATATATACTCATGTGCAATCGGGTTGTCATTTAACCTCTCCCTTATGTGTTAATGGTTGAATGATTAATGACAACCGGATAAGTAAGCTTTCTTTAAAGCTTATCTTAGAGTATACATTTGTTGTGTACATATTGTATACTTGCAAATCAATTTCATATCTCATCATTTGTTGAGATTGTCATGAATTACCAAAATGGTGAAGTTTGGTAATCGATGACAATTGTTTTGTGGACTAACATTTTCCATGAGTTGGATGAATATGTTAGGTTCTACAAATAAAGATGATTTGGGATGACTTCATGAGTTGAAGGTCATCAAGTCAAAGTTGATGAAGAAGAGGTAGCTTCATGTGTTGAAGGCTATCAAGGCAGAAGGCTTCATGTGTTAAAGGCCATCGAGAAGAAGATGCTTCATGTGTTGAAGCATGTCAAAGATTGATCATGTGTTGATCAAGTGAAGACCATCATGAGTTGATGGTGTTGATGAAAAGAAAGCATCATGAGTTGATGCATATCGAGACGATGACCCAAGGCAAAGGTATGACTAGCTAGGGCTAAGGATGTGTTTCTAGTCTTTTACCGGTCTTAGTGTTTGGTTGGAAGACCGGATTGCTAGTATAGGTTGCTGTACTATTAAGAGGGGTCATGTCTAGTAGTTTGAGTCTCATCATGTGTTGATAGCTCAAACCTCACTTGCTCTAGCTCATCTTGACATGATGCTTGCATTTGCGAATGTGTTTTGCAAATGGTCGAAGCTCATGTATTGAACTCTAGTAACATGGGACTATGCATTGCAAATGTGTTTTGCAAGTGCTCGAAGTCCATGTTTCCATTCCTTGTGTATGAGGCTTATATTTGCGAATGTGTTTTGCAAATAGTTGTAGCTCATATTTGATCTTTGCGTCATGATTTCAAAAGTGTGCAAATATGTTTTGCAACTTGTTGGAAATCATGTTGTGATCCTTGTAGTATGTGACTTAGGTTTGCGAATGTGTTTTGCAAATGTGAGAAGTTCATGTGCCTACTCCTTGTGACTCTTTGGATGTCTTGTGTTTTCTGCATTGATCTAATGTGTTTGAGATCATGCAAATAGATGGGCTGTGTAACCCTCTCAATAAGCTTTCCATAGAGTCCAAGATCACTCAATTCCGACATCGGAGTCAAAAGTTATGACCGTTTTTCCGAGTGTCGTCTGTGCTGAAAAACCGGAAAACGGAAGTACCGCGATTTGTACTGCGGTAGTTCCGGATTTTGCGGAAGTACCGCGATTTGTACTGCGGTAGTTCCGATTTTTCCGGTAGTTCCGCGATTCCGGTAGTTCCGGATTCCGAGCGGAATGTTTTTTCCAGAGAGCGATTTTTTGAATGACTTAGCCTCGGGAAAACCGGTAGTTCCGCGATTTGTACTCCGGTAGTTCCGGATTTGGCTCCAACGGCTAGTTTTTTTGTGACCGTTGGGAGGGCGGTAGTTCCGACCGTTTTAACTGCGGTAGTACCGGCCCTCAGTCTGATTTCAGCCTCTCTTTGCTCCAACGGCTAGTTTTTGTGTGCGGGGTATAAATACCCCCTTGTGGCCGGTTGGAGATGTTGTTGCTTCATTCATTCTTGTGTTCTTGAGCTAGAGTGAGGCTCTCCACTCAATTGTGCATGTGTTGCACTTTGTGAGAAGCGAGAGAGGTTCTAGAGTGCATGTGTTGCATCTAGAGGTGGACTTAGTGTCCAATTGAGCTTGTGCATTCGTTGCACGTGGTGAGAGTCAAGCGAGAGGCTTGGCTTGTTACTCTTGGAGTTTGCCGACTCCTAGACGGCGTGGGAGGCGTCGTGCGCGGTGATCTTCTCAAGAAGGTTGTGAGAAGACCCGGCGAAGTTGTGAAGGTTGGAGCTCACCTACCCGGAGCGGGAAAGAGCTACCACTAGTGGATACGAGGTGTTTCGGCTTAATTCGTGGAGCCGGTCCGATTCGTTCGGGCTAACCTCAACGTGGACTAGGGGAAACCGGCAAGTTTCCGAACACCACGGTAAAACATCATTGTGTCAATTGTGGTTTGTTTTCTTGTGTTCCATTTATATTCAAAAAATTTACATTCATAGAATTAAATTGATTGCTTGTATATTTAGAATTGCAAACCTTGACCTAGGCTAGAACTATTAGTGCACTTAGGCGAATTTAATTGTTGTAGGCGCTATTTGAGCTAAACCAACTTGAATTTAGCTTCCGCATTGTATACTTGGTTTAGGCAAATAGAAAAGGTTTTGAATTGCTAGTATTAATTTGTAGAGAATTTTTAAACCGCCTATTCACCCCCCTCTAGTCGGCCTCCTCGATCTTACAGAGTTAAGGGATCGTGTGGGTAAAGTTGAGCAGCTCTGCAGAGTGAAATAAATGGTATTCTAATACGCCGTGCTTCCGGTTAATGAAGCTGTGTTAATTGGGTGATTCCAAAAACAAGGCATAAGTAGTGTTTCTGAGGTTGTTAAAATGAGTAATGATGAGATCTTATCTGATAACAGAAAACCCCTGATCTTAAGAAGAAAATGTTTTACTTTTAATTGTTTGCAAATAAAACTGCATCCACCTCATAATAAAACCACTATACACCCTCCACCCGAGAACCCTGGCAATTAGTTATATAGTATTTCCACATGTGATTTCTTGAGTGCGGGTGGGAGTACTCGAGCTTGCCTAATTTTCCCCAACAGATACCGGAAGAAAAAGGAAGCAATTCAAGATTTCGCATTAGGGTTACGACCGCACTCAAGCGTTCCTGTGGAGTTTTCTTCGGCTCTTCTGTATGTAAGTTAAGTTTTGGGCTTGGACGCTCGTATTGTCGTTAAAGCTGGCCATTAGGTCTTACTTTAATCCAATTAACTCTTTTTAAATGGTTTGTAAGCAGGCATGATACACTGTTAAGCCGCAACAGAACTCCTGGGCTGTTGCAGGCCGTACGACGTCCCTGGTCCCAAAAATTGGGGGCGTTACAGACAGCTCTTGGAACAGACATTCTGAATGGATAAAAAACGAACACGAGAAGCAAATGTACAGCGAAGTTTTCAGGCACCATCGTATTTTTCTGAGTTGATTGGCATCGTCCCCAGCACTACCCAAGATTCCACGTAGACACCTTAAATTTGGAAGTGGAGAATTCACGAATGCCACCAATGCTTTTCAATTACGTGCATTTGACATCATAATGAAGCAAACTTCTGTGGTGCCGGTGCTGCTGGAAAGGCAAAAAACAGATTTGTTGTTATTTTTTTCCACTGCTACACTGGCAAGGGTCAACGGGTTTTACCAAGACCAAATCCCAATGACTACTATACCGTTCAACAAAAAAGTAGGGTACGGGTTGTTCTTTTTGGCTGGAGCTTATAACTTTTGGCTGCAGTTTATGGTTTTTAGGTTATTCGTGCGAGAGATTACAAAGTAACAGAAACTCACGTGCGGTTTTTGTCGATATAAATGAAGTCAGTACAATATGTAGTACAATTAACTAGTAGACCCTATCTTAAAAAGATATTTCGTTTAAAAGTTAGTTACTGTAGAAAAGCCGAAAAACAGTTTTTAGAAACCGAAAAGAACAGGCCGTAACAAAGAATTTGCACTCGCCGTAGACTTTGTCGTCAGCCACCTACAGAAAATTGCTTCTTTCTTTAGACGTGTCTCAAATTGCCTATCTTTGTGGCGGCAAATATGCGATTATTCTAACGTTGAAATGTTAGTCTACCGTGTGGTGATATTTCTACCCAACTCTAGCCCCTTTGTTCAATCAATACTTGAAGTTGTAGGATTCTAAAAAAAATAACTAAGGCATTGTTTAGATGCAGGAGATTAGGCCTACATACAGACCAGTAGTAACAAGATCGAAAGCGGGTGATGCATTGGCTAGTCTCTATACTAAAATTTCACCTATCCTACAAACACAGTACAAAAAAAAATAATGCAATTGTAGCATGACAGAATAAGATCGAGACACAATCTTCAGTTCCTGCTCCATGTTCTATACTTCCATTGCACCAACTAACAGCCTAGCGAAACCAATTCTATCGTAGCGAAAGCCATCTTCAGTTTCGGCTAGCTTTGACAGTTTCTGCTTCCTGTCGTATTCTCGCCATCCGCTTGATGTTAGTAGCTCCTTTTCTTTTTCCTTTTATGAACTCAAGTAGCTAACTGAACAAAGTTAATTGACATGTTCGATTCAGAACTCATGTATCGAGTGTGTAGAACGTTTCTACTAGAAGCACACGCGTTTTCACTAGAGAACAGAAGAAATGAAATACCTCCAGTATTTAAAAACTGGTCCCTGTCAACAGATTAACTATAAAAACTGAAAAGGTGCTATTTTATTTCGCGCAGTGTTTTGTTAGTGCCATTCTGCTTGAAATTGTTGCTGTATTGCGCAAATGCATAGACCTTCGGATATCACACTGGCAAAACTGCCTACCACCAGCATTGTACGAATTTTTCAAAAAAGTACCACAATCGTTCATTACCAGTTCACCAAAAGAATTCCTTTTGAAAGAACATACAAATGCAAGCGGTACACAGTAGCAGCAACCACCAACCAATCAACTCTTGATATTTTTTTAGAATTGAATAAATAGTGAAGTAAGCAACAAAATAAAGGCACCTGATTTCTGTAAGGGCATCCATAGTGTATATAACCCAAGGGGACTTAAGGTGGGTCTCATCTAAATCTTAAGATCGACTCCATAGTGTACATAACCCAGGGGGTCTTAAGACGGTCCCACTCGGCAGATAAAAAAAATTGTATTTTAATACTTGTGGCCAGGTCTTTAGCTTGAGGACCAATCTTAAGCCTTTTTCGCTTATAGCCTGCTTAAGGTCACCCTTGTAATGTATAAGGTTGACTTTAAGGTGGCTTAAGACCCTCTATTTTCATACACTACAGATGCCCAACAGGTAGGGGTACTAAGTTGCATGCACGATATTCACCTAAAAGGCTAAATTGATAAGAAAAGATGAACAATTCACTTATACTTCAACACTCATCTCACATATAGACCTCAAATATAAGATGTGAAATAGAAATAGACTGTAATTATTTTTTTAATTGCGCCAGCTATGTCTTAAACTCAAAAACTCTTACTGTGATACAATATTAAGTTATATATGCACCAAACAGTTCATCTAAAAGCTAAGCTAATGAGAGAAATGAGCAATTTACTTATACTTCGACGAGGAGTGCTCAACATAGAAACCTTGTTCTGAAGATAGTGCCCAAAAAAACCATAGTTTTACTCAGAAACTAGCATTGCAATGTTCTACAGGCCAATACAGTGTCATAGTCTAGAAGGTTCTATAGGTGCAAGCAACTGAAATGCAGAGCAAAGGACTTGCAAAATTTTACTTCTTCTTGTCAGAAACACCCGCAGACCTGCATACCAAGAAAGAACATTGAGCTTGTTTATCTTTATTCCTGAGACAGCAGAAAGAATCCACACAAACTTTATATTCCTAATTGCACAATTCAGGAACTTTGGCAATGCAAAAGAAGCAATTAGATAACGAAAAGCAACTGAAACATCAAAATATCAACAGTTATTCTGCAGGTTGCATGGTTATCAACAACATCAGGACTACTGTCATCTTCCATGTGGACACTGTTTTATAAGTTTATCTGAAAGCCACGCTAGCTTGAAAAACCATTACCATAAAATCGTTACTGGAAACAACCACAATCAACTATACACCTAACGTACATAAGTGATAGCAGTCTGCTAATAGAAAACCTTTCAATGCCAAAAAACATTTACCTTTCCTACTTATAAATCTAACACGTTCATTACTCTCATAATGCTAGAGAAAGCATTGCACACTAATGCCCCTTGGCAACAAAGCAAACTAGAACTAAGAAGGAAACTGAACCACGGGGTAACACAATAAAATTAATAAATAATGATCACAATATAAACTGCAATAGGTAAGGTCACACACCTCATCTTCCTGAGGACATTTGCCATCTCCTCTCTCTTCTTCTTTGCTCTCTTGTGAGTACCAAGCTTTCTCTTGGCCACTTTGAGTGCACGCTTGTCCTTCCCAACCTTAAGAAGCTCAGTGATGCGCTTCTCATAGGGAGCAAATCCAGCAACTTCCCTAACCAAGTTCCTAACAAACTGCACCCTCTTGGTAATTTTCTGCAATAATTGGGCCAAGATAAAGGTATAAGGACAAAACACAAACCGAATATAAACAGGTAACAACTACGCATGTAGCATAAAACTGCAATGTTACTTTTGAATCAATTCTCACAACAAGAAGTTTGAAGTTTTTTTTCCCAAAAAAGGGAGATAGCACAACTAGAATGGCCGAGTGATTCAAAAATCTTCCTATTTTGACATTAGGCCATCAAGGATAGTTAACTTTGCCCAAAAAAAACAAAAGCATACATTTGAACATTTCAAACATATTTACATACACAGTACAGTCTCTGGCAGGGAAGCCAGATCGACCCATGAGCAGCAACAGCAAACCTATGCTCCCAAATTTCTCAAAGCTATCATTATGCATTGAACATAGAAAAAAATAACATTAAGACCATATCATGTGCAAAAGTGCATTTACTAATGCAGAAAGGTTCATTTAGTGAGATATTTTAGAAACGAAATCATAAATTGATTAAGCTTCCACGTTAGGCTCACCAACTAATATACGCCTCCAGGACTAGCCACTTGGAGTTCTGAAATCTCCAAATTGCCAAAGGTGAGATGAGGCATGAAGAAAGTAATGTACATACACAACTAAGCCACTCCTGAGGAGGATTGGGAGAAAAAAAAGAACTGTTCTCAACATGGTGAGTTCTAATGCAATTGTCACGTAAACCTCATCAACTTCCACAAAATGCTTTTCACTACCTATTTCTTTCTTGTCAAAAAATCAATTGCAAGCCACTACTATTTGAACCCGACAGCATGAATCCTTCAGTAATATAAAGTTATGCTCCAATGTTCAGACACCTAGTGATACACACTAAGACAACGCGATTTCAGTTCATAATTAACAAATTACCACTAGAGTATTCAAACAAGCAGAATCCACTACACTAAAATTCTAATCTCTCACCAGACCCAACACAAAAACACAATTTAAACAAACAGCTAGGGCGTCTGCTACGTCTACAACACGAAACTTCCAAACCACAACAGACCTAAAAAACAAACAGAAGCAGCATCCAGCTAGCAAAATCTCCATGTATGGGAATTGGGAACGACCCGCACTTAGAGATCGCAGAGCAGAACAAACAAGTAGCGCGAGATCAAACGAGTATTAAGAGCGGAGATCGTTACCCCCTTCCGGTCGGACGGGCGAGGCGGCAGCTCGCGCTTGGTGACGACGTGGCCCTTGTTGATGCCCACGAAGAGCCCCGACTTGGGCTGCGACGGCGCCATGGCCAGTCTCCCGCTCGCCCCTCTAACCTACGACGGGCGCAATGGAAGAAACCAAACCGAATCCATCAAACAACAATCGAAGAGAAGCGGCGAGAGATCTGAAGTGAGAGTTCGCGTGGGAGACGGGCGCCGGCGCTTGGTGGTTGCTTACCTTGGATAGGTGCGAGTGAGAAACCCTAAGCTGCCGGCTGCGTCCGAGGAGAGTCCCTAGACCCTAGCGGGAGGGTGTGCATTATATACACGCACCGGCGAGGTGAGATTTCTCTGTGGATGACAACTGGGCCGGGCCGGATGGATCGTACTGGCCTCGTTTAACTTCCCCGTATGTTCCCATTGTATTTGCCCTTTTCTCCCTGGAAGTCCTGTGACGTGTCTAAGGGCCCGTTTGGTTCAAAGGATTTTCACATGAAAAACACAGGATTTTGGATTCATTTGAAATGGACACTGTGAAAGAAGGAGAGAGACGAATGGTCTAGATTAAATCGGATGGTTGAGAAGAGAGAAAGGAGACACCACCAACTCACACTTCTATAATAGTAAAGATGGTTCGCAAGTCATAACGCCTGCCTGAACCAATTCGACACACACAAAAAACCTCTGCAAATCGGTCGGTTAACTCCACACACTGTTCTATTATTTTCTTTTCTCATGATATGATGCTTTGTTCTTTGATCCACGCACCGAGCAAATTGGCTCCTTTTATCGGCAAATCTATTGCACCGAGCAAACGAACACCGCAGAGATGAGAGATCGATGAGATGACGCGTCACGATCGATAAAAACCCGTGTTTTCGGCTAAAGATGAAGACCAGTTCACTCTAATCTGGAAAAAGAAATGAAAAAAAAACTTTATTCCCGCGCCGTTGGCTGTTGTAATTTGCAAACGCACAGCAGCGCGAGTTAAATTTGCCTGCATCTGCATGCTGCTTCGTCAGGCATGATTCCATGAGAGTATCCTGTGGACATGGCTACTGCTGCCACTAGCTCTCCTCTCATCTCGAGGAACTGGCCGGGCGACGGCGCGGCGCTGCCGTTCTCCAGGTGGCTCCGGAGGCAGAGCGAGAGCAGCAACGCCCTGAGCTTGCCTTTCCTGCTCGCCCTCGCACCCCGGCGCGCCGGCTCTCCATGGCGTCCACCAGGCCGATCAGGCTCGCTAGCGTCATGCCGCCGCCGCCGCCGCGCGGCAAAGACCAGACCGACTGCAACAAAGTAGCAACATAAGGATCACATACATGCATGACCAGATGTTTCCTAACTTTGCACAGTTGCACTGTCAAGATGCAACTGACCTACGATGCCATTGCTGGATTGCAATCAGTACCTGTAAATGCCAAGATGTTCTTAAGTAGGTGTGGTTCGATTCTGACCTTTGTGTCGAAATCAGACGAAGTCAAGGAAGAAGCGCAGTGAGAGGAAGTGAAGGCCGTGCTGAAGGACGCCGAACCAGAAACATCGACGTTTCCGATCACTCCAGCTCTCACATTGACGGCGTCCAGTCCAAGGGGCCAGCCGTCCTGCCATCTCTCCGAACCATAGACTTGTGAGCAATTTGTGTGCTAAACAGAACAAGGTTAGTGTAAAACAGATAGGAACCGTAACTAGGAAAAGCTCAGGTGCACCTCATGGGCCATGAGCTCTCTGTATCAAGCTTGCTGATCTCACGGGGGACAAGAGCAATGGTAACCAACTGATAAGGACTGGAGATGCCGGAGACGCGAAGGCTTGCTTATATGTGAAGAAGCGAAGCATTGCTTAGTAGAATTATTTGACGAGCCTCGAGGCCCAAAAGTGCAGGCAGACAGATAAAAGAAATGTCAATGCTACATGGACGCGACTACAAGAGGCTGTTCGGCAAGGCAGGTCTTATCTCCAAAATGCTTACATCATGACATGCCAGTGTTTGCAGTGTTGGTGTGTGAGCTTTGTTATGCAAGTGCTCGGCTAAATCGCGTCGGCGAAGCAGAAGTGGGGAGTTTTCATAAGATAATCCAGGGAAGCTTAGAAAGACGGCAGGAAGCATTGACGGTGTAAGCGGACAAACGAGCGGCCGAGACGGCGAGACCACGGGAAGCGGAAAGAGGGCGAGGGTGTTCTATGCAGCTGCAGCCTGCATCGCATCCCACGCTTGCACAGTTGCACTCAGGTTTCGCTGTGCCTTCGTTTTTTCCCCCTTCTTCTTCTCGCCCGCCAATCTGGATAAGCAATGCAAGGCATATGCCTAAAGTTCTCAGTATCACAACAGATATCGTAGTATCATATGATCATACGATTTTATCGAAGGTAGATGCTACGGATCGTAATATAGATCAGAATCAGATGTCCTACTCGTAGAATTATTAGAATCGGGTAGGATCACATTAAGATTGCAATTGGATCATGATCCTAACAACAAACTATATTAGCATATAAATTTTGATATTACCTATTGCTAATTTAAGTTACACTAGTTTAATTTACTTTGTTTTATTGTTTACATATTATTCTAAGGTAAAAAATATTTATATTTGACATATTGTATTTTTTAGATTTTACTTTGTTTTATTGTTTACATATTATTCTAAGGTAAAAAATATTTATATTTGATATATTGTATTTTTAAATTATTAGTTTATTAAAAATAATTAAATAAGTTTCAAAAATCAACCTTAATTCAACATAACATGAATAGGTGTAATTATAAAATTAAATTAAAAAATCTACTATATACTTGTATATTTAGAAATATAACTTAATTTTTATATAAAATACATACGCTTTTAAAATTTGATAAAGTTGTAATTCTAGATCTGATCTTATGATCTAATTCTGTGAGACAAAAAATGATCCTATTTGATTTCACGATCCTGACAATCTAGCATCTGGCCATGCACAACCTATGAAGCTGTCGCACTAACACTAGTCACTACTGGTACTTGCGAGTTGCGCAAGCTGTGCGATTTCGATTGATCGAGCTGCATGATGAGATGCAAGGCAGCGCAACACACGCAGAACTTTGTACTCGCTTGTAGGGCCATGTATCCGTCGCGCGCCTCGTCCACGACGGCCCGCGGCCAGTAGACCCCAACAAATCCTTGGCAGGCCAGCAAAAGGATGGCAGGGGCTCGCTGCCCAACGTTGTTTCGGCAGTGCCACGGCCGAAATCTTCTCTGTCGCCGATGGGCCGGTGGCGACTGCGTAGCCGACCTACGCGCCCCGGCGCTTGTAACACCTCCGTTTCCAGAGTATTATGAAACCCTCGTAATTGTCCAGGACTGTTCAGCTGCGAGTTACATCAATCGAGTGAATAACATTGCCAACACATACTTAAGACAAAAGCCAACTTTATTACAATATAAAGGCATAAAAGCCAAGTTTTACAATAGGGCAAACGACCCTTAGATACATTACCAAAAAGGAACGCCACAGGCACGCCTGAGCGGAAGACGACCCTAATTCCACGCGTCATTGATCTCGTAGAACTCCACCTCTTCGCCTTCATCTGCCTCCTTATTGCTGGCTATTTCTGTTGATATTTTTAGCAAGTATCAGTACAACTACCGTACTCAACATGTCACACGGAGACTACCATTAACTACATGCAAGGTACATCAAGTGATGGGGAAAAGTTTATTATTTTATGTGGATGCAGTTTTAGTTGGAAACCAGTTGAAAACTGAAAAAGGGTACTTCATTAATAAAAGGTTGATCACCAATTTTCAACGCTACCAAACCATTCTCAAATCTACTTATGCCTTGTTGCTGGATTCACCCATTAAACACAGCTTCGTTTACCGGAAGCACGACGTATTCGAATACCATTGGTCATGACTTTGCAAAGCTGCCCTATTTTACCCACAAGATTTCTTAACCCCGTGCTAAAGAGTTAAGAAAACAAGATTGTTCACTGCTCAATTCTTTATATAGCATCTACCTAGTAGACTTCCTCAACAAGCCCAAGTCACAACCTCTGACTTATCTCAGCCTACTATTGTGTGGACATCTGATAATCAAATCAATAATAAAAACAACAATGGCGCCAATTTCCATACGGCCCTTCTCTGCTCCCTTCCATATGGACTCACACTTTGCCTCCAACCGCATATATAGAGATTCAATCAAATTTGAGCAGTTACTAGACCAGGTTTGACGTATTAACGCTTGTGATTGGGCGATCACTATGTTCTTTACTCAGCATAAGGGTCTAGTCCTTGTATTTTCACCGGTAGCAAATTCCCTTCTACAAATCTGTCCAGTGCTTTAACACTCCCATTGATTTGTAACATTTGCCTTCACCCTAGGTCACGAGATCCAACGATCCTCGCTTACCCTAGAACCACTTTCCCAAACAAATACCAAATCTTTTAGTAACAGTAAATGATGATTCTCTAAGCTATCATATTCACATTATTACTATACTTAATATCACTATGTTTTGTTAAGGTGAATATAGCCATCAAATTAGACTGGGCTTTTTCGAATGGTAGGACATAACTAGTATCATGTCATTCTAAGCTTTATTGTATACAAAATAACAGTGCACAAATAACGTAATAAAAATACTAATAAATAAATAGCGTGAATGTAGGTTCAACATGATCAAAGTATGTGTGACTTGCCTTGCGGGTCTACGATTTCAATTAGCTCTTAATCCTCGGTGGACTTGGACTTCTCCCTCCTGCTCCTGTGAATCCTCGACTTCGGAAGCTAACGCAAAATAATTAAAATAAATTAATTCTATGCTCGAAGGAATGAGCGAGGAATAAAGAAAATAAAATAAGAAAGAAAATCCGGAAAACTCCATTCAATTGGGATTTTGGGCTTATAGGAGGGCTATATGGGAAAATAGGCCTTGGAATTGGGTTGGCGGGCTCAAAACTAATCTAGGGAGTATAAATATGCATTTTTGGGTTCGGGTCAGTTACTATTCCTCGGGCTCGGTCGACACTGTTCATCGGGCTCGAACCCGACGCGGTTAGGCGGCTTGGCGCAACCGCATCGGCATGGCTCGGTCGGTCGGAACGGGTGCGGGCGAACTGATTCGGCTCAACCAACTCGAAGCGGCCGGTCAGAGGAACAGTGCACAAGCACTGTTCTTCTTCCTCCCGTAGCCCGTGCGCGCGAAGAGACAGGGGAGGGAGGTGGTGGTTGGCGGCGGAGCTACGGAGTTTTGCGACGTTTTTTGGAGGTATGGGCGGGTTCCTAGGAGCGAGGGGATTCCATTTTTGGTGGTTGGAGGGCCGGCGGAGGCGGCGTTCGTCGACGGCGAGCTTCTTCTCTTTTGCGGCCATTTCGAAAATTAGGGCAACTGGGAGTCTCTCTAGGTAATTGGGGTGGGTAATTGAGCATTCTTGGGGGTTGGGTAGGCTCGGGGAACGGTTGGCCGAAGCTCAGGAGGCTTGGTTTGAGCTGGCCACGACGAGGAGCTTCGACGGTGGAGAGGTTCATGGCGCCAGGGAAGAGGGATGGTTGGGAGGCTAGGGCGGTGATTGGGGTGTGATCTTGGGAGCTTAGGGATACTACAGGTGAAGTGAATTGAGAAATAATCGGCCGAAGAGAGAACCTTGACCTAGGGCTTGGATTTAGGGATTTTTGCGATTACCGGAGATGGAGAGGATGGTCGGAGCTCTAGGGTTTTCGGTTGGCTTCAAGGAAGTGTTGGTCTCATCTTGGGGGTGCTGGGGCATATTTATAGGGCCGGGGAATGGGTTGGCGCCGGAGAGGGGAAAAACCACGGCTGCGGTGGCGGTTTTGGAGAGCACGGTTTTGGGTGTGAACAGAGCTTCCTTGGGCGCTAAGGTGTGGCGGTCAAGGTGTCAGGGGGAGCTGCAGGTCGACCGAGGGAGGAAATTGCGGGAGAAGGCAGAGGTGGCGGCAAAATAGCGGGCGGACGGTGGCGGCCGTGGCCGGGATGGCCTGACACAGGTGCAGGGGCTTCTGTGGGCGAGGTACGACGGTTGATAGGTGGTACAAGGCTGGCAGGGACGAACAGCTACGAGAAGGCGCGCGAAGAGGCGATCGGCGGTAAATATCAGCGGCGCTTGTGATATTTTCGGATGTGAACAGTGCCGCGGCAATTGTTCTTCGTTCAAGTGTTGCCGACAGGGTTTAGGGGCGGGATTGGGTCAAGATTTGTGCAAGATAGGGATAAGGAGCAAGGAAGCAAAACGGAAACGAAATTCAACTTCAATTTTTGATTTTGCAAAAATCGTTTTGTTTCAGCGCTCCCCGTGGACGGCGCCATGCACGCACGGGCCGTCAATTGAACAATGGATTCCGCCCCCCCCAAATGAACAACAGTTGCAACATGGACTGTCCATTTCCATACGAAGTAGCCGTCTACCTGCAACGGGAGTACTCACCGGGTAAGGTGTAGAGAAGCTAAGACAACATCACACCGGCAATGTTGCCCTTTCCATGGACCGCGTAGTTATGGTTTTCTACCAACTGCCAGCCCACGCTCCACGAGTTGTCCGGCTCTTTTTAAGGCCCTGATCAACTCGGCTTCGGCTTCTGGCTTATTTTTCACTATTCATAAGTTTCATCTTTTTCTGAACTTTTGCCTTTTTGTTGAGCTTTTTTGCCGGTTCTTTTTTTCCCGTATTTGTTTGTATTATACGTAATGGGCTAACATATTTTTTATATTTTTAAATTTTTAAATTTAATTATGCTAAATAAGCCTCACAACATTCTGATGCTTTTTTCACCACACTCTGATGTTTTCAGCCATAAGCCATGAGCTTTTCAGCCGAACCGATCACCACCTTAGTCAGCCATGAAAACGGCTCTGGTAGTTTCCAACTGATCCGTATTATTCTCGAATATGAATTTTGATGGCTTATATATATTTTTGGATAGTATCGGATCGAAAATATATATGAATTCGATAACTTATTATCTGTCGAATATAAATATGAATTTTGATTATCCAAATATTCAGGAATTCGGATATCCGTGGTGTATATATCCTATTTAGTACCATCCATCTATGTGATTCTTTAGTAGCTCATTACATACACACACACTATTTTAGTACCGTCCATCAATACGTGAAGTATCCCCAGATTCATGCACTCCATATTGATTTGTGTGTATAGTTTAATGGATTTTTATATTTCAAGAAATATTTATGATCATATTCGTTGCATATTTGTATTTGATATTATTTGTATTCGTATCCACATTAAGAAAAAAACATTATATTTGATATTATTCATATCCACATCGATAAAAAAATAAAAATAAATATGATAAAACAATTATCATCTGTATTTGATCTGTTTTCGCTCCTACTTTTAAACACTTGGAAAACCACTGAGAAGACAGATTAAATACCTTCCAAGTTCCTTCCGAAAGAAAGCGACATCTCTCTTTCTTCTGTTCTTCTCTCTTCTTAAAACGCATCACTGGCGTACCCGCGGCGATACCAAAGAGAAACGGTGTGGCATGGTGGGATGCCAAAAAAATATCGCCACCTCCTGCTCCATCCGGGCCGTCGGCGCACGGCGAGAGCGCCACGCGTACACAGGCTGCACCACGTGACCTCAGCGGTGCCCCACCACGGCAGCCTGCCTGCTGCACCACGGAATGCCGATTCAAAATTCAAAACGCACTCTTGTCTACGAGTTGACGTTTTTGTCAACTGCTGTGACGTCCTCCCTTTTTTACCGCTCCAGGGATACAGATGGCTGTTCTCTTTAATTTTATGTTATTTATGAGCAATACTAAAGATATATTTTATAATAGATTATCTGTAAATTATCTACAATAAATCAGTTATAAAATATAGATAACATAGACACAATAACACAAAAACCATCTATAGAATTACAGTCGACCTCCTCCTCTCTTCTCTTTCTCTTTTATCCATCTCAATAAAATTTATATATGACACTACTTATAGACAGTTTATAGCATCCTATTGTACGTGCCCTCAAAGGCAATAGTAGAAAAGACTAGGTTATAAAATTGGTCTTACTAGGCGCTCTAGTTAGAGTATAAATTGGTCTCAAATATGTTGTTTTACTTTGAGTTTATCCGATTAACTTCGATTTGTATTTGGTTCACACTAATTTTATTTAAAAATTTCGGTCCAAAAGCTACCAAAATTCTTTGAAAATCACCGCTAATTGTAAATATTTAAAACCGGTTTTGATAACCTTAAAAAGGACGGAGGAGATCAACAAACCTGGATGTGTTTGGTTGCTAGGATGGAGTGGGATGGGAAGGGATGGGGATGGGATGAGATGGTTCCACCAAAAAAGTGGAACCACATGGTCCAACATCTAAGAAGAATATTCTCTAAATTTGCACAGGTTCATCCCACTTTGGACCATTCCATCCCACCCCATCCCTCAAACCAAACACATGGATAGGTTTGGTCAAAGGAACTATCTCATTCCATCCCATCTTATCCTAGCAACCAAACACACCCTTAAAAAGAGCGCACTGTTCTCCCCGGCAAATAAGCGCATCCAGTCCAAACCATCGATCAGACGACTGACTGGACTACCACCACCAGTCCAATTTGGCGTCTCTGTCTCGCATCACGTCGCATGCATCAATAGTGCTTGATGAGTGGTTACGCACTCAACGGGGAGCTGTTTCCTACCGCCTGTTCGCTTGCGCGAGACTCGCGCGCGGAGTCGTTGCTGTAACGTCTTTATCTCTGAATTATTTGTGAAATCGTTATATTATTTACATAACTGTTCAAGATTATTCAGCTGTAAATACTATAGACAAGTATATATCATTGTCATCACAAGTTTAAATATAAAAATCAAAATTTTTTTTTACAAAATTAATACTTAGCGACCAAATTTTACACATCAGGACGTGAAACCCAAAGTTATATTACAATACAAAAAGAAACTCCATAGGTATGCCTAAGTATTGAATAAACCTAACACCATGCATCTTCTATATCGTAGTACTCTTTAGCGTTATCTTCGTAGATTTCTTCATTTTCTTGGCAAGCATCTTCTGTTTATGATTTTAGCAAGCATGAATACAATCAACCGTACTCAACAAGTCATATGGGAAAATGTTATATAACTACTTGCCAGAAGTTTCAAAAGTCGGAGATATAGTAGTATTAAAGTATTTGTGTATGCAACTTTGTTTGTAAATATTTTTAAACACAAAATAAAAAAGTAAGAACTTCATAAGAGAATGGGGTTACAAAAACTTGATTACCCAATTTCAATATTTCCAAATCTACTTATGCCTCATTATTGGAATCACCCATTAAACACAATTTCATTTACCGGAAGCACGGTGTATTCGAATACTATTTATAAATGACTCTGCAGAGCTGCGCAATTTTACCCATAAGATTTCTTAACTCCCACGTCCGGGTTCAAGAAAACAAGGCTTTTCACTGCCCATCTCTTTGTATAGCCTCTACCTGATAGGAACTAGGCAACACAGGTAGTCGGCATTCCACTGGCTAATGTGGAAAGCGTGTGATCCGACTCTTGTGTAATCCTAACGTTGTTAAGTATGGTTTACCGTTTCCATACCACCTTTTATACACACGGGCTATTCACTTTTCAGAACCCCAATAATCTGTAGATATTCAATCGATATGAGTAGCTACTAAATCAGGTTTGACAAGTCAATATTTGTGGTTGAACGATCACTATGTTCTTTACTTGGCATAAGGTTCTAATCCTTTACTTTTTACTCAAACAACTTTCATACTTTTTACTCAAACAACTTTCAACCATAAACTAGTAACTTATTGGCAAAAGCCGAATCATTTAGTGGCATGAAATATTTGAACGATTAATCTACCTTGAATATTTAAATAGAGTATTTAGTATTACTTACGGTTTGCCAAGGTGAATATAACCATCAAATTAATTGGGCTTTTTAGATAGTAGGATATAACTAAATATCATGTCATTCTAAACATTTATTGTACAAGAAATAACAACTTGTAAATAATATAATGAAAGTACTGATAAATAAATAATTAAAGCAATGTAGGTTCAATATGATAAAAAAATATGTGACTTGCCTTGCGGATCAACGTATTCCACAATATCGTATTCTTCTGATTCTTGTGCTTGATCTTGAGCTTCTCTTTCTTGAACTGGTTGACTTTCGACGTCATGTGCTAGTGTAAAGCAAAGGAAAATAATTTAATTCCATGCTCGAAGGGTTGAGATAGGAATAAAGAAATCAAATAAAGAAATAAAATCCAAGAGAAACCAAATAAATTGGGTTTTGGGCCTATAGGTGTCCGATGTGATAGAACAGAGTTGAGGAATGAGTCGGCGGGCTCGAAACGATTGAAATGAGTATATTTATACTTTTTAGGGTTTGTTGAACAGTAACAGCTACAGGGGCGATCGTACTTGCAATTGGTGGTCATTTACCCATCTAGGGGTGGTCAGGGTGGCTTGAGTGGTAGCGGTTTGGGTTGGGGAGACCCCTAGTGAGCTGTCCACAAAGAGGCCTCTTGGCCGAGTGGCTGGTCAGGGCACCGGGGAAGAAGAGGGCAAGAAAAGCTTGGGCACTGCTACAGTATGGTTTCTAGGGTTACAAGGAAGCTTTAGACCAATTTAATTGGAAGGAAATAGACCATGCGAGAAGAATTGAGTTTCGGCCATACTTAGGAAATTCCGACGATCGACGGTGTGACGGTGGTCATCGAAGCGATTGGGGTGGTGGTAGCTTACCTTGGGCACTGATGCATCTCAATGGAGGGGCTCAGAGTTTATATAGGGCGAGGAAGGCTATTCAGCACAGAGATGGGTTATGGTGGCGGTGGCACGTGGCGCGGTCGAGAGGGTGCGGAAAGGTATGGCGCGGGTGGCTAAGGGGAAAGTACTGGCGGTCTTAGGCATGGCAATGTAGTGGTCAAAGACGGTTTGAGTCGGCTGTCGGCTGAGGGAAACAAGGGAGCAGAGGCGGTGGTGAGGAAGACCAGCTGTGATGATGTGCGGCAGGGCGGTTGAGAGAGAGCCAAAGGCGAGAGAAGCGAGGTGGTACGACTTCTGATAGCTTGCAGCAGGGTGGCAGCGGTGGGAAAGCGCGAGAAGGCGCGAGAGCGGAGGGAAAGATTGGGTGGCAGCAAAATATCAGGCGGTGTTGAGATTTTTCGGGTGATGAACAGTGTGTGCGCAAAAATCATCCGATGAGGAAATGCAGCAGGGCAATTAAGGCTTGGATGACTAGGATTTGGGCTAGATTAGACAAAGATTTAGAAGAAATCGAAATCAAATAAGAAATTCAAAATCCTTTGAAATTTCAGTCTTGTTTCAGTTGCAGGCCAGGGGGTGGGGGCGGGCGGACGCGTCTATGCGCAAGCACAAAGTAGTCGCGCAGGTGACGGAGTAACACGTCGCGGTTCAGTTCAAAAAAAAACACGTCGCGGTTCTCCTCGGCGGCAGACGATCGAGACAGAGAGGGGATTCGCAGAGTACGCGCGGGTACGGCCATGGACGCGCCCTTCTTCCACGAGCTCAGGCGGCAGGCCTCCTCCTACCTCACCGGCAAGATCCGCTCCGCGCGGCTCGCGCTCACCGATGTCACCCCGACGCAGCTGTGAGTCCCTACGCTGTACCTATCTACGTATCTTTGTGTCTCGTCGTGTTCGGTGTTGATTCCTCTGCTAAGTTTGACGACATATCGCGTGGTGGCGTGTGGTGCTCGGCTGTATGTATGTATAGGATGACGGAGGAGGCGACGAACGGGGACGCGTCGCCGCCGAACGTGAAGACGATGAGCCTCATCGCGCGCCAGGCGTTCGAGATCGACGAGTACGTCAGGATCGCGGACATCCTCCACAAGAGGTGAGGCCCTTGCGCAGCTAGTTCTTGCCGGGTCGCTAGCCTGCCACCACTCTGTGCTCTGCTCGTTTAATTAATTTGGACCGATCAATCTTCAGGTTCACGAGGTTCGACAGGAGGCAGTGGCGAGAGCCGTACAAGGCGCTGCTCCTCCTGGATCACCTCCTGACGCACGGCCCCCGGAGCGTCGCGTCGGAGTTCCAGAAGGACAGGGAGGTCATCGAGCAGATGGCCACCTTCCAGCACATCGACGAGAAAGGGTCCTATCGATTTTTTTTTCTACACACGTTTTTAATTTATGAGTCTATGCTCTCCAATTTCCGGTCCTTAATTTTCTCTTGTGCATGTATGCATGGCGAATTGTTGATTCCCGGCTGCAGTTTCAACTGGGGTCTGACGGTGAAGAGCAAGTCGGAGCGCGTGCTAAAGCTGCTGGAGCGGGGCCCGTTCCTGGAGGAGGAGCGCGAGCGGGCGCGCAAGATCGCGCTCGAGATCAAGGGCTTCGGCAGCTTCAACCTGAGCAGCAGCAGCAGCTCGCGCGCGCAACTGTCGGGCGAAGGCAGCGTCAGCCGCGCGACGGATCGGTGCTACGGGCGGAGCAACTCGCAGTACGAGGAGGACCGGTGGAGGAAGGAGGACGGCGGCGACAAGGAGAATCTGGTATCGAGACCCGATCAGCTGCGGCACGGGCGCAACGTGGGCGAGGAGGCGGTGGAGGAGCGGCACCACCACCACCCGTTCCACGGCTTCGTGCAGCAGCAGAGGCCGGAGGCGACGATGCTGCTGAGCCAGTGATACAGTCGAGGGGATGAGCCGCCACCTCGTCCATCGGTTTGTGATGCGCAAAGGTCTGCATGCCGACGTTGCTTAATGCGTTAGGCTCTTTTCCTCTTTGGTGTTGCTCTCTTGGTACATCTCCTTAAGCATGCTGTTAATACTTTATTCCGGGAGAAAACGCACATATCGCAAATAAATTGAGAGAACACAGAAAATTTTTGAATTTCTCTATTCTCTTATTTACTTCTCTTTTTCTTACTTTCCTTGCAAAACTGGCTAAAGCCTTCTCAATATATAGACTAATAATCTCCTACTAGTATACGTATTCAGACTTTAAGTTGAACACAACTTCGATTTAAATGAGTTCAATCGAGTGCTGTGTGGCCTTCTAGAATCTAAATCGTCGTCCCTCAAGAGACCGAGTTCTGATGCCTGAACGCACGGGGAGAGAAAATTCCGACCACGGTTCCGGGCAAGTTCCGTAAAACCTCCGGCAAGTTTTCGTGTTATTACAAGATGGCAAAATCTCATACTGGACCACACATGTGGCACTGATCAGAATCAGACCTAGCCTGCTGATCGGTCCATTTCAAAATAGAAAAGGGGAAAAAAGCTCCAGTTCATGTTCAAGGATCCCGGATTCGTGTTTCATACTAGTCTCTTGAGACACCCTGACGTAATTTTTCTTCTGAGCTAGCGTCGAGCAAACGCTTGTAACACTTTCAACACAAACATGCCTAAAAGTCCTTTTTGCCTTTCATTTTTACATTGTCAATGAGTCGTCGTCGTCACATGGTTTACTATGCAGGTTGGTCATTCCTCTGGCTCTGTGTTGTAGTTTACATGCTTTCCAAAGTAGGCTGACAGACAACCCGACATTTTCAAGTAAGGAGTTGCTCTCACATTCTTCATAGGATGGGTGCTCAATTGGGCTTACGAAGCTCAAGCTTCTAGCTTTTTTTTGCTATTGTACTATCTTTTTTGCACTGTAGTTGCTTGTAACTTTTCATTGTAATTAAATTTTAAAAAATAAAAAAATGGTTATATCATCACGGACAGTGCAAAGGAATAAGAGTAAAAAAAGGAAAACCCCAAAAATTAACTTAAAAAAGTCAGAAAAAATGAAATTAAGCTAGAAGCTTAAAAAAGTGGCTTATGTCCGAAATTTTACTGTAGCTGGCTGAAATTACACTATACCTGATGGTGGCTTATTTGGTCTAACTAAATTTAAAAATAGAAAAAAAATAGGTTAGCCCATCACGAACAATATAAATGAATACGGGAAAAAAGAACATGCAAAAAAGATCAAAAAAATTTAAAAAAATTATAAAAAGACGAAATTTATGAATAGTAAAAATAAGCCAGAAATTAGAAACTCAAATTAAAATGAGTAGGGCAACAAAATAAAGAATTAATATTCCATCCCTTATGGCTCGTATGGAAATCTAGAGATGACCATATGTTCAAGGATTGGTCAATCCAATCTGTCTACACGAGGCTAAGGCCTGTCACTCTTCTCTTATTAAAATGAATCTATAGTTAAATTTCAGACAATCATTTCTTTCAACATATGATCAAAGTATCTTCCGTAAAATAACTATTTACCTATTAAATTATTATTATATTGCATAAAAATAAAAATAATATTTAAATAAGATGAATGCTATGAAAAAGAAAAGAAAGAGATATTGTAGTCTCAACTACTGGAGCAGTTGACCCACAAGATAAGGGTAGACAATGAAGAAGCTATTGTCATACCAATAAAAATAAGAGATGGATAAAGGGTCCCGAGGGTAGGAGAAAAAGAAAAGGAGACAGGTATAGGACCTACATATGGATCGTATATAAGGAAATAGAGACTTCACTTGTGTAATGGACCGTATAATTCGTATCAACCATTGTTCTATCTAAAGGTGAGCAGAATCAGTAATTCTATCGAGATTATTATGTTATCCACAAGTGGTTAAATAGATTTATCTAGTGAGGAATTGGGCAAGATCTCAATTGGACTTTAGACCATAAATAACACGTTTGCACATACATTAGCGATGTGGATTGTCGGACGATATCTCAATTGGATGTTGGATCATAAGAGATACATTCAACCAACGACTGTCTTATAATTATGAGGGTGCCGGGTGATGGTAGTATACCGCCTCGAGTGAGTGGCTATAAGTAAGTCAAGTGGAGGTATAATATATTGAGATAGAGTTGAAAGTTCTGCGTTCTGATTTGGACATCACATCTAAGAAAATACAAAGATCCACCCACTATAAGAGTCAGAGTGACTATGGATAAAGTGATACAAGCTTGCGTAGTACTATATAAATCATGAACTCATGCCTGTATCTTGGACTGAAGGCTACAAAACTAGTAGAGGTTTTTATCCACTGAACGAGTGTTCAGTAGATTTCTAAATTAATAATATAAAATTCTTTCACAACCTAAAAACCTTTATTTTCTATAAATCATGAGAAAGAGAATGAGGATAAGGATGAGAATGGGAATGGAAATGGATGTTCCAAGAAATGTTAGATGATGATCATTCAATGCATTTTGCTAATAACGCTTGTTGAGTAATTCTGTACTCACTATTACTATTATCTTTCCTTGTTTAGGAGTAGGTCAATCCAAAGAATTGCTAAAATTTGGTGAAGTCTACATGGATGATAAACACCACCCCGGATGGAATTCTATGGACTCAAATTACGACGTATACAAGGCGGACACCCCGTGTGGAGATGGGGTTGAGGGGGCAGCGGTCCAGAGTCTTTTATGTGAACTCAAGTACAGAAGGGTGCGGGCATAAGTTAGTCTTCATCTTTGTACAATGATTAGTTAGAATGTTTCCCGTTCTAGATATTGTAGTATTTAAGTCCTTGTGACTTTGTATCAGACTTAGCCATCCGTGGCTATGTTTGTGCAATATAATATTTTGTCTCTAATTATTGTTCTGCTGCAATACTCTGATAGATTTATTAGCTGTTAGAGCGGTGTTTTACCGGGCAAACGAATAATAATCCGTTGACTAGTGTTTTTACTTCTTGGTATTGTATTTTGGCTTCACTTAGCGATCATTATTTATTAGACTAATAAGTCGCAGTCTAGAAGAATAGGCCCAATTCTACCATGAGCATTTTTCGTGTGTTTCACTTTATGTGATGACCCGTGTTTTTAACGTACGAAAGATGCTCATAGTAGAATTGGGCCTATTTTTTTAGACTGCAACTTATTAGTCTAATAAATAAGAGGTAAAAATACGGGTCATTACATAAAGTGAAACGCACGAAAGATGCTCATGGTGGAATTGGGCCTATTCTTCTAGACTGTGACTTATTAGTCTAATAAATAATGATCGCTGAGGGAAGCCAAAATACAAAAACCGTTGAAAATCCAGAAAAAAAAAACAGGCCAAAGGCTCTCGAGCTGCTGTCTAGGAAATGCATTAGCAGGATGACATGAACAGATTCTCCCAGTGCGTGCAGCACAACTACTGTATGGTTTTCCCTTTCTGACTGTGCTATCATGCCTGTAATCATCTGTCTCCTACCACAGCATAATTGCCTGACGAAGGTACATAACTACATATGGGATTTTCTCTGTATATTATGTATGAGAGGTGCCATGCTTACAATTTTTTTCTACACCAAACTATATGTACAAAGTACAAACTATTGTTGATGGCGCAGATCATGGCTATGAGATAGATGCAAGTCAAGGGTAGGATTGAGTGTGAAAAAAGTACCGATTGCCCGGCATTTTTAGTACAGGTTCGCATTATGAAGTACATGACTAGTGTGAGTTCTAATATGCTAATGCTAGTGTACCACTCTTGCACACAGTGCTAACAGATGATACCAACAATCCTCACTATATTATATTCAAAAAGGGTTGCTTCAGGGGTTCAGACTTACCAGTGGAAAGTGGTAACTCACCTGTTGAACTAACCAGAAATCCTCTCTTTTCTTCTGGAACCAGCTGGTAATTGCCTAATTGGATTTCCCTCGTCTGGTTTCACGTACATAGAGTAAGGGCTAAGGAAAAAAAACACTGAAACCAGCCGGTAATGCTACTTCTTGAATTTTGCTAAAAAAAATCACCGAAAGAAATTCACCTTATATACAGATCTTGTTGCAACTGAAACCAGCATTATTACATTTTTACTTCGTAAGTACTAAGTAGCTAATCATCCAAAAATAGGCAGTACAATAATATACATGCAACCACGTGACCACAAACTAACCTCCACTGCTGTATCAATCAAGAGCCTCCACTGACATCAAACATGTCCAACCAGTTTGGATCATCTGAAGTTACTTCATGCTTTTGCTTTACCTAAGAATTCTTAGCATGTGGCATGCCTTTGGTGTCTTCTTTCACATCTTTCAAGTCCTTTAAAATTCACAGTAAACAATCTTACAAAACTGTTACCGGTAAAGGAAAGACTATAGAAGCAACTTTTAGTTTGCTTTAACCGAGTCTACTGCGTTAGCACATTGTTGAGCTACAGAAGATTGACCTTAATCACATGCTACGCTAATCTCACCTGCTCCTGCATTTGGACATTAAGAGCCAAAAACTGCTACTACCATATATCACTAAGAAAACAGTAATGTCATCTGCTCCTGCATTCTTGAAAGAAAATTACAAATATCAACCACCCTACAATAACTATACATACCATTTCTTTTTCTTTTGTTCAAAAGAGTACAGGTAGTCAGGTACTTTATAGATGTGCAATTCTTTTTGGTCGAGTATACACTAGAATGCTATATCTCCATTGTGCTCATTTTATCCGGGGCAGCATTATAGCACAATCACCCCTCTGAAGGGACAAAACAATGTTGCACAATCTAGCCCTACTGTTGTACTTAAGTTACTAAAAGGATATTAGAATGAACTCACAGAAAAGGGGTGAGGCTTCAGATAAGTAGCACGAGAAAATAAGTGTAGCGCCACCATTTTTGGGAGCGCTGGTAATCCTTGCAACTGTCTAGCATTGTTCAGATGTGGAGTAATGTACATAAATGAGTATCAATTCAACACATGCTTACAAACAAGAACCTAACTTTATTACAAAAAACGGTTTAACAACCTAGTTTTGGACGCAGTGGACGTACAAGTCCAAAGTTAATTTACAGTACAAAAGAAACACCTATAGGCGTACTGAGCGAGGCTAAAACCTAAAACTACTGGTCATCAACGAAACAGAGCTCTTCTAGATCATCATCAATAGCTTGTTCATTATCGTCCCAGTGATATTCTGTTTATTGTTTAGCAAGTAATAAGTACAATCGTACCCAGTAAGTCATAAGAGTAAATCTTACTTTATCTATTTGCATGGATTGCCAATAGATGAGAATATACTGGTTTTTATTAATGAGAGTGGATGCAATTTTATTTGTAAACATTTGTAGAGAGGAAAACATAAAACAAAAACTTCTCATGATTAGGGGTTTCAACACTTCATTACCTAGCCTACTCAGGTTAAAATATAAAGAAATCTACTTATGCCTTGCTGTTACAATCACCTATTAACACAGCTCCATTAACCAGGAGCACGGCGTATTCGAATATCATTTGGTTTCACGTTGCAGAGTTGCCCGGATTTACCCACAAGATTTATTAACCCTTACGACTGAGTTAAAAAAATAAGATTGTTTCACTGATCAATTCTTTATATAGCCTCTACCCGATAGGTTATACACCACACAAATTCGAATATCCACTGGGCAATGCGGAACGCCTTGCCCGATTTGTGAGGGCCTACCGTTGTTAAGTATGGTTTTACCATTTACATACCACGCCCCTTCACTCTTACCTCCTGTAGAGATTCAATC
The DNA here is from genome assembly GCA_036346575.1 of Dendrocalamus sinicus. Lineage (NCBI taxonomy): Eukaryota > Viridiplantae > Streptophyta > Magnoliopsida > Poales > Poaceae > Dendrocalamus > Dendrocalamus sinicus. Next base: position 13,776,959 of record CM070643.1, on the reverse strand, counting down.
GAGTTGAGCGATTACTAGACCAGGGTTGATAAGTCAACACTTGCGGTTGAGCGATCACTGTGTCCTTTACTCAGCATAAGATTCCAGTCTTTACTTTTCGCCATAAGACAATCATCCACACCCAGATCCTCAGTGCTCTGCGGCATTGCCACCCTTCTACTCAAGCCTCCTCTCTAAGGTAAGGTTGTGGACTCCAACTATCTAGTGACTTTCTACAGTGCATCCATACCCTAATATTGTTTAAATACATTTACCAGCCAAATACCAAAGTCACTTAGTAGTACAAACATTTTGGATGAAGTATTCTACAATTATTAATACAGTAATTTAAATGTTACTAAGATTGTCAATGTGAATATAGCCCCAAATTAAATAGGGCATTTTCCATTGGTAGGACATAACTAATTGCAAGTCATTCTAAATATTTATTTTAATCAAATAAAATTGCATAAATAACAATAATGCAAATACTGTAATTAAATAATTTAAATTCCATGGGATTCAATATGATAAATAAAATTTGTAACTTGCCTTACTGTTCAACAAACTTAGTTATCTCGTACACTTCGATGATCGGATACGGTCCTTAGATAGTTGCCTCGAAATACTCGAGAACTAATGCAAACATATAAAATGAAAAAGCCTGCTCTTGAAACTAATCAAGCTAGGAAAATAAATAAAATAAAAGGAGTAAATACAATAAAAACCAAATAGAGTTATTTTGGATTTTATTAGAGCTTAAATAGGTGGAACAGAGGTCAAAAATAGATTTGTGATGTTGAAATGATCGAAATGGGGTATTTTTAGATTTTAGGGTTCGGATGAATAGTACCACTATAATAGCTACAGTACTGGGCTGGCCGGAAGGAACAGTGCATGCACGGGGCGATTTTTATTGCGTCGGCCAGTTGGGCCTGCCGATTCAGCCCAATTCGCACGTGGTTAATACAGCCCAGCCGCACTCAAGCCGAGTCGTCTGATGCGCAACGAACGGAGGAGATCAAGACACACCACGCCCAAGAGGTCGTCTTCAACCTCTGGCCTCACCTCTCGGTAGAAAACAGAGAGCGGTGGCTCTCCACAATTCAACTCTGGTGAGGCTCACTGGCGGCCAAGAAAGGGCATGGTTAGATTTCTTGGGGAATGGGGAATCCATTTTTGGGCCTTGGGGGGAGTGGGGGTGGGTGGTGGTGGACGGCGGCAGGATAGAAGGTGGCGGCTTCCATAGCGCGCAGCTCAGGGCTTCTTTGATGATTTTCCAGCGAAGTGGGGGCGTTTTGTCCATCTATAGGGTATATGTTTCCCAGTGGTGGTGGTGGTTTGGGTTGAAAAACTCTTAGGCGAGCTGTCCATGGGAGTGGTGGTCCGGCTGGTGGTGGCTTTCGGCACCAGGGCTCCTGGGTTATGCTCACGACCGAGGGAGCTTACCGAAGAGTTTGGGGTGCAGGGGAGGTGCTGTGGGCGAAAGCAATTGGAATTTGATCAAGGGAGGAAGAAGTTGGCATTTAGGGATCACCGGGCTCAGGGAAGAATGATGGAGGAGCTGTGGCGCAGTTGAGTTCAATTGAGTGGCTCAAATGAGTGATTGGGAGGGGTGCAAAGCTCTCTGCGACGACAATTGGTTTTTAAAGGGGAGGGAAGGCGGTGGGAGCAGTGAGGCGGTTCAGAGTAGTGCCGGGCATGGAGGGAAGAGAGAGAGAGCGGGAGCTCTACCGGGGAGAGGGAGTGCAAGCGAGGTGGTGCACAGTCTCTGCAAGAGTTGGCGAAGCGTGACGGCAGCTGGTACGGCGAAAGCACGCATTGGGTGGGAGAGAGACTAAGCTACGGCCGGAGCGAGCTCGGGTCAAACGGCGTGCGAAGCGAGGAGAGAGGGCAAAGAGATGGGCAACTGGCCATTGGGGCTTTGCTAACAGCTTGAACAGGGGGTGTGAATGCTCGGGGAGGACTTGGCCACAGTTTAGGGCGACAGCGTGTGTCCGTATGGAGGGGGAACAGGGAGGCAGTGGGGGAGGGGGGTTCCAGAGGGCACCGGCGGGTGGGGACGGTGGGAAGCAAAGGAAAGCAAGGATTGAGGTGGTTGGCCAAATTTGGGAAGGAATTTGGAGTTCAAGCAAAAACTCAAAAGAATTCAAACGGTTTGAATTTTGAGGTGTTTCAATAAGGAAATTCAAATACTCAAAAAGAAGGGCAGCTTCCATTTATTCAGCATTGATGAAGTTCAACTATCTCATACTGTAAGCTGTAGCACAATAGTTGACAAGTGCATGTAGTAGACAAGATAAAGGACACAATGGTGGTGTTAACAGTGTTCTACAAATGCATCAAACGGTACCTCCGTGGACCTTTTCATTTCATTGTAGGCTGTAGATGGGCAACCCCACAACAATTAACTAAACCAGTGATTTGTCACTTGTCCAACATACCCACCATCACCATGCTAGACCTTACCTCTATCTTGACTAGGAGAAGAAACCTAGGTGCACATAACATTCCCCACAGCTCGTTTCTTTGCATCTTTCAGAAGTCACACCTCATTTCTTTCCCTGACATGAAATCACGCAAGTCATATGGTAAACATCCCCCCAATCTGAGCAGTACGTTCAACATCAAAGCCTCAAACACTGCTTTCCTTTTTGACAGTGGCAGAGGGTGCGCATTTACTGAATAGTCATCAGGTCGGTAAGTTATATTTTGAATGAGCAAAGGGCCGGGTTTGTAATACTGGGCGTGATTGAGTAAAGTCCACTTCATTGGGCATCTCCAACGTCAGCTCATCTCATGGATACTATTCACAAAAGAATTCCAAGGGTCGATGGTTCATGCAAAGTACGTGTGAGCTGGCACATGACAGAGCAGGCCCAGGAACTAATCAACTAAAACATAGGCCACCTCATTGGGTCCATCATGTTCACAAACCCTAGCAAAAATACATACAAGTTTTTCATGCATAGCTAGTGGTCCCCCCCCCCAAAAAAAAAAACCACCAGCTCATTATGAACATGAGACACCACAGAATGTTAGGAATAGCCACATGAGAACTCAGCTACTAGGGACATATCAACAAGGTATATTTTTCACTCTTGACATATTCTTTGTGGAAGTGTTTGGATAACTGCCAGGCTATAGGGCTAGGCCAGCAATACCATGAGAATGACAGGTACTGTTATAACTCTTTTAGGATGGTTAAAAATCTCCTCAAATTTCTTCTAAAATCCACTTCTTAATAATTGTACCCACATTTAGCCAGTATGATAGCCTGATGGGGATTTTATGCTCAGCTACTTCTCGCTTTTATTATACCCCTGAAAAGTGAAAGGAGGCTAGACCATTTTTTTTTTCTATCTGTACAAAGATGTGCTGCTAAGCCGAACAATCTGTAACGCTCCCGTTTCCAGGGGCGCGTACGGACACGGCACTCCTTAACTATTCACGCATGAACAGTTATGGACTGTCGCGCAAGAATATACCATTGCACGCTTACAACAAAAGATCAGCATATATTTGACATACGGATTAACATCCAGAGTTTTTACAGCGGGGCGAGCAAGCCCAAAGTATATTACATTACAAAAGGCTCCAGAAACTGCTTCGAGCGCGGCGGAGACCTACAGCCAAGGGTCCTCGTCGAAGAAAAGATCCTCTGGGACATCTTCAACGGGGAGACCTTCTCCATCGTCTTGATCCTCTAAAGATTAGATTAAGCAAGCCATGAGCCAAACAACCGGCTCAGCAAATCCCAAAGGGATCCTAACTTACTACATGCACGGAACATCAAAGGAAGGGAGTATACTTGGTTTATTACTTTTGGTGGATGTAATTTTATTTGCAAACATTTTCATAAGACGGACACAAAACTTACTCCTTAAGATCTCAGGGGTTTTCATCAAGAGTTCATTAACCAACTAACCAGGTTAAAGTATTTACAAATCTACTTAAGCTTTGCTGATGGAATCACCCAAGTGACACAGCTCCAATAACCGGGAGCACGGCGTATTCGAATACCATTTATTTGACTCTGCAGAGTTTGCTCAGCTTTACCCACACGATCCCTCAACTCCCGCTAAAGAGTCAAGAAAACCAGGCCGTTTCTCTGCTCAACTCTTTATATAGGCTCTACCCAGTAGAATTCACTCGGGTCTGGCTCACACACCCACACACACACACACACACACACACACATAAGAGAGGACAACGTCCGCTTTGGGTGAATTCCACCGTTGTTAGGCTTTCGCAAAGACGGCCAAACCTAACCTTCTGCTACCCTCCCGTAGAGTTTCAATCGAGTTGAGCGAATAATCGACAAGTGTTGACAAGTCAACTCCGTGGTTGAGCGATCACGTGACATTTGCTCGTAAGTAAGGGTTTCGGTCCTTATATTTTCACATGGCCCGCAACCTCGCCGGTCCGCGACCCAAACTAAGGTAAGCGGTGGCGCAGCAGTCCCGCGGCTTCCCACTCACCTCACCCTACTCCAACCCTAGGACAAGAGGTGGGCAAAGACCGTCCCGCGGCTCTCCCCAACCCTTACCCTACCTTGTGCACGCCAAGACTCTCCGCTCTAAGGTACGGTGTCCCATACCACCCTACCTTAGAGTCGGGTTTTCCAATTCTAAAATTGGTCCGCAACCACAACCTTATTAGTGTAACATTTTGCATGGTAATAATAATAGCCTACAATTCTCTAGAATATCGATAATTATTTCTAGGGTTTCAATGGCATGGCTACAAATTAAACATGGCATTTAGCGGTGGTAGGACTAACTATAACACAAGTCATTCTAAACATTTTATTTTTATTTTCAAACTAACATTTCAGAACTAGCTCAATGCAAATAACATATTAACATATTTAAACATTATGGGATACAACATGATCAAAGGATTTGGGACTTGCCGTCTATCCGGACGATCTCAAAGAAGCTCGAACGTCAAGCACTGGATCCCGAGTCCGCTCCCGGCTTCCCGGATCTCCGACACTAACGCAAACAATTAAAATAAATTAAATCCACTTGCAACTAATCAAGCGAGGAAAAATAATCTAATTAAAAGAAATAAATTGCATAAACACCCCAAAAGGAATTTTAGGAATTTTCTAGGATGAAACTGTGGAAAAGGAGTTCACCACTGGGTCAGAATAATATTTGGAGCAAAGTGGTGAAATTTGGGAATTTTGGGATTTTCTGTGATTTTCTAGGATTTATTTGGATATTTCGATTTCGGAAAATGGAAAATCGGGAAAATTGTTATGCACAGTGTCGGGCCGCCCGGATGCTCTGATGAAGCCCACCCGCTCGATCGGTTTCAAATCGCGCGGCGAACGGCCTCATGCGGGAGGAGATGGGCCGAGGAGGCGGCCAATGGCGCGCCGCGTGGCTCGGATGGCCGACGCGTGGTGCGGCGAGTGGCGAGATGGCGAGGAGGGCGGTCCGGATGAGTTCGGGAAGATCGACGGCGAAGATTTAACGGCGGCCGGCGGTATGGGGATCGGACGGACGAGAAGTGAAATCTTTATGGAATCCGACGGTGGAGGAGGTGGTCATCCGATGGCCGAATGAGACGGCAACGTTCGGGACGGAGGGCAGATGGGGCCACGTCGCGGCGAGGAGGTCGTCTTCCTCCTCCCGCGACGATGGTTCGGGCGGTGGCTACGGCGGCGCGGCGGATGGGCGCTAGGGAGCTCGCGGCGCGCGCAAGGCGCCGGCGGGTGCGGCTTGGCGTGGAGGTCCCATTTTGGAGCTTGAAGTGCGGGAACGACCGGGTGGCCGGAGGCGAAGGGAAATTCGGGGCCATGGTGGCGCTAGGGTTCACCGGAGGAACCGCCCGATTGCCGGCGATTTCACGGGAGGAGTTAGGGAGTACATCCGGCGGTGGATGCGCCGGGAGCGCCGAGGAGCCGCCACGGAGCACGGCCAGGCGGCGGTGGTCGACGGTGGCCGAAGCTCCTCCGGGTTCTCTGGCCAAGAGAGTTCACAACGAGTGTTAGAAGATGGCAAGGATGCTCGGGAGAAACCAATCGGCAAAGGGGCAGTGAAGGGAGATCGAGCTACGGGTCGCCGCGCAGGAGAGGCGGCGGCAGCGGTGGGGCGATGAGGACCCAATCCGGAGCTCGGGAGCTTCCCGAGTGGCGGAAGCTAATGGGGTGGTGGGAGGCCGAGCAAACAAGGGGAAAGTGAGGCGACGAGCGGCTCTTATAGCCCTGGCGGGAGAAGCGAACCGGCGGGCAACGCGCAGCGCCAGCGGCCAGGGAGGACGGGGCGGTTGGCGCATCTCCTCCGCGGCGTGGGGAGGGTGACGCGAGCTCGCGGCGCTTAATGGCGACGGAGAGGCGGTTGAGCTGCGCAGAGAGGGCGCGACCGCGCGCGAGAAGGGAGGTGGCACGCCACCGGCAGTAGGGCCGAGCGAAGGAAGACGACAACGCATCCGTGAGGCGAGGCGCGCTTCGACCGGCGGTCGGAAGGCGGCGTTAGCGGTCCGGCGCGCGCGCACGCGCGGGAGGCGGCGGGGAGTCGGGTGTCCGCGCGAGGAAGGAAAGCGGGAGAGCGCGCCGCCGGAGAACGGAGGAGGCGCTGGCGCGGAGGAAACGGGAAGAGGAGGGGCGCCGGAGAAAAGGGAAAACGCCCCGGCCAAAAGAGGAAAGCGGGGAAGAGGGAAAACTTTCCCGAAAAGGAAAGTTTTCAGATTTCAACCAAAATTCAGCAAAAAATCAAGAAAAAAAATTCCTTTTGAATTTTGGGGACTTTTCACAATCTACTCAGTGTCTGTCCACTTTGGATCTCAGACCAGAGGTGGGTTCAATGCGTGATCTTTGAAATTAGAATCACTAAGTCTACCTAGCAGTATCCTTGCGATTGTTTTGCAAAAAAAAAGTTTGCTAAATTTCTTCTGTACGTAGTGTCAACTTTCAGAAAGGCCAAGAAATAAGTTGACACAGGCAGCTATTGGAGCTTGGACCTCAGTCAGCTGGCAACCAACTTATCAGACTTCAGTTCGTACACTAGCCTCACTCAAAACGATCAGTGCTAGATAGTAGGGTAGCTTCATTCCATCGTATATACACCATGCGTGACGTGGCTAGATCACAAAACACCCAGCCCAAGTAGAGTCGGGCGACGTTAGCAACCTAGCAGGGAAGAGGCGAGAGAATCTAACGAGGTTGACGGTCAGGCGGCGTTCCCAGCAAGCCAGCTCATTGCCACCCACCCACTCACGCTCGCCACCCAGCTATCTATCCATCTCCTCACCGCCAGGGAACCCCACCTCCGAGTCCCAGGTAAACAAAACACCCAATCCACGATCTCATTATCCTAATCCCCATGCTAATTCCCCCACAATGCCGGCCCCGTTTGGACTTCTGAGTTCGGTTCAAACACAGAGAACAGAAGCGAAGAAGCCCAAAAAAAACTTTTAAAACAAGTTTTCTTCTTAGCACGGTTTCTTGTTCTTTTTCTTTTTTTTTTCTTTGCATTATCTATCGTTTTCTTTTTTATATTATCTGTTAATTTTTAATTGAATACTTAAAGAAAAAACTGATAACCGCTGCTGTGGTATCATTTCGACTAAAAGGTATTGCCGAAAGATAAAATCCATGACACTTTGGAAAATAGCCTAGAAAATGTTGTTCATCTTGGAACAGAAGGAATGCATAGATTTCTACACATGATATTATTTCCCATGAAACTAATCAAGTGAAGAAACTAAAAAAATTTTGCTACTACTTTGCCTCTACGGAGTTCTCTCCCAATCCCATTCCCGGCGTAGAAAACTTCACCACAAGGAAGCGAGCAACGAGTACCACCTGGATCTCATACCAGAGGTAGTAGAAGTAACAGATACACCAATCCTATACACCACCAATTGGCCTCCTTTGCCGTTGCCGATGCCGACGATGACTTGCTATCCGCGCCGCGCGGAGCCGGCGGCGACGACAGCCTCGTTGGCGGCGTGTGCACGTTCTCGGCGACGTCCGGCGCCGTCGCGGCCGGCGGCGGCGCCGTGGCAGTGCTATCGGCATCGCCCCGGCCGAACATTTCCTTGGGTAGTAGGACCTTGGAGACGGCGAAGACCGCCACGGGATTTTGGTCCAAGACCGTGCGGGTGATCGACGCCTGCACGACGCCGGTGTCGATGGCGACGGAGCCGTTGACGCGTGTGATGTTTAGCGTGAAGCGGCCGGCCTCGGTGCACTCGGTTGCGAGCGTGGGCTGGACGGGGTTCACGATGGACTCGAGGGAGCCGAGCGGGTAGTAGGAGTGCAGCACGTGGAAGCGCAGCACGACGGCCTTGCGGTCGGCGGGGAGGGACTGGAGGCGGTCGGTGGCGGGGAGGCCGGCGAAGGCGTCGTCGGTGGGGACGAAGACGGTGATGCCGGCGCCGCGCTCGTCGGCCTCGAAGTCGTCCGCGACGCCGGAGGCCTCCAGCATGGAGGCGGCCACGTTGAATCCCCGCGCGTCGGCGAGGACGCGGGTGATGTTGACGGCGGGGTGCGGGCGGCTCTCGGAGGCCGCGAGGTCGAACCCGGAGGGGACGATGAGGCCGCCCACCGCGAGAACGCTGAGGTTGTATGGCACCGCGGTGACGGCGCCGAGGACGGTGGCATTCGACCCAGGGAACGGCGCCGGCGACCGGACCACGACGGTGGAATTGCCCTCAACGGTGAGGTTGACGGCGCCAAGGTCGGAGGGCGCGCGGCCGGTGGTCTGGAACAGCGTCGTCACGAGCTTCCCGGAGGCGGGGAGGCGGGCAAGGTCTGACGGGGAGAGGTACTCGAGGAGGACGTGGTACCGCAGCACGTCCGCGAGGTCGGCGCCGGAGGCCGCGGCGAATGCGGAGGGCGAACGCGGCAGGTTGGCGTTCGGCACGGCCAGCAGCGTCAGCGACGACCGCCCGGCCAGCTCGCCGGCCACCGGGCTGGACGCCAGAAGCCGCGCGAAGTCGGCGAGGTTGGGGAACGCCGCGAGCACGATCGTCACGTTGACCCCGGCCGCGGGGGACGGCAGCGCGGCGAACAGGACCAGCACCCCGAGCGGCACGAGGCGTGAAACGGGAGGGGCATCTCTCCCCATCTCGCCACTGACGTCGTAGACTGGAGTGGGGAGTGAGGAGGAGATAGAAGATGACCGAGGAGAGTGGAGGGGTGGGGGAGACGGGTGATTAGCTAGCTTACGAGCGTTTGTTGTTGGAATGGGATGGTTTATGGCGACTTCGTTTCGGTGGCTTGGACTCTTGCGACTACGCCAGCTCCCCGTCTACCAGGGCACTTTTGCGAAGTATGTACCATGATACGTGGGTCGGCGTCACGTGCGCCTCTGTCCTATTCGGCACAACGCTGCTGATTGATGATACCTACCAAACTACAGACTAGTAGTAGTACTATACACCTTCACTTCTCACCAAATTTTAGATTCGTGGATGCAAGCTAAAGTGTTTAACGCTAGCATTGGTTTGATCGATATCTAGATGGTGTTACGAGTGTTCGCTGCGTCTGCCAAGAGAGGGTCATGGATTGACGAAATCGACGTGAATGTAGTAAACTAAGTAGCAATGGCTACTTTTGTTTACACGTCTTACATTTCAATATCACCAAAACAGCAAGCTGGCCACGCCCTCCCTCGTGAGGTGTCGTCTTCCGGACCACTCAGATAAGAGTATGCTGAGGCCTGTTTGAGAAGCCTTGATTCAGTAGCAATAGGCGCCTGGAATTGCCCCCCAAAAAAATGGATAACTGCAAGAAAGAACGAGCAAATGCGAATCGTTACGTCCCACTTATTTCGGTTATTTCGGCTTAGATTTTTAGCTCCTGATTTATTTTTACTATTCATAATTTTTTTTTGAACTTTTAGTTTTTTTGAGCTTTTTTACCTGTTTTTCTTTTCTCATATTCATTTGCGTTGTCCGTGATGAGCTAACATATTTTTTATATTTTCAAAAAAAATTTAAATTTAATTACGCTAAATAAGTCATCTTCAGCTACAGTAGAATTTTAGCTAGCTACAGTGCAATTTCAGTTATAAGTTACTATTTTTTAACTCAACCGAGTGGCACCTAGATCCGTGTGAGAGATTACGGATAAAAAGTAATTCACAACTCACCAGCTTCCTTTCACAGGTGCTGTCGTTTAACGGGATGATGCGAGCGGAGTACAGTTCCATCTGAAAACCACTGCAAATCGGGCGTGCGACCGGCCGTGGTGCATGGGCGGATTCAATGGTATTCCTGGGTATTCCCGGAAATACCCAACTTTTTTGGTGTAATCTTTAGTATATATGTATGTATACTTATATATAAATGTATAATGATGTATATTTTCGCTATTCTAGCCCACATGCCCAAAAACAGCCTATTGGCACTGCTCCCATCCTCTCCGAGTGCGCGATCGCCTCCCGATTCCCGAATCCCAATTCCCAAACCTTAGCCGCGGTCGTTCCGATTCTCGCGCGTTCGCGCTGACCAAGCTGCTGAACGAGCTCCACCACTACCAGCGCCAGCCAGCGAGGACGCCGTGAACTCTCTCGCCTACGAGGCCGATAGGCGCGGGCAGCCGCCGCTCTGCCTCTGCAGCAGTGCAGTGTGGTATCCCCCCGTCCGCAGGATAACAAATTTGTAAAGTGAGTTGTTGAGTATTGACTTGTACGCACAACGCACTATTGGTTGATGATTTACTTGATTTAGAGTCATGTACAATTACAAAGCGCTATTAGTATTGGTTTGCAAAATGAAGAACAAAAACAAATCGGTTGATTTGAGGACTTTGTGGGATAGAGTAGCAACATTATAGTATTTTGTAAGTTCTCTTTATTACTTATTAGTTTGTTTCATGCATATCTTAGAGCTGGACAATTTGTTATTTGACTATTTTTGTGACTTTAATTATCGATAACGTACTACTCTGAACTATATTTTAAATCTATAGATTGGATTTTTTTTATGTGAGAGTGGGAATACCCAAGGTTAAAATCCTGGCTCCGCCACTGCCGTGGTGACGAAACCAGATTTGCAGTACTGCGGTGCACTTCAACATAATAAAACACTCAACAAACACAAAGCAACGAATACAAATATGTAACTTCAAAGGATTTTTTACCTTTGCCATGTTATACTTGATCGCTCGGACAATCACTTTTGATTCTTGAAGACCACCAGAAACATCTTGCTTCCGCAACATGAATCAGAAGCTGACAGTCTGTTCTTTTCGACTGCGACTTTTGGCTAAATTTTTTTAATTTTGACTATTTACGGTATAGATTACGAGGAGACAGATATTCACTTGCGATTTTTGCTGGTACAGATATTGAGCTTTTAACGTGTAGATTGTTTAACTTGTAGACTCCGTCTTGAAAAAATACTCCATTTGAAAGTTAGGTATTATAGCAAAAGCAAAAAGCCGTCAGCTTTTGCTTAAAGAATAGGCCTTAACCTTTTGTCTGCTGCTATCTCTTTTTTTCTCGAACACGCAGGAGAGCTGCGTATCTTTGTATTAAGAAAGGAAAGAGCATACAGCAGAAACCTTACAGACCCAACAAACAAAAAATGCACCCAAAATCACACACCACAAAAGGTCTACGGAACTAGCCTATGGTACAGAAACAAGATCGACCTCGACCAAAGGGGGTCTAATCCAAGACCTGCGGCGGGGCAGAAAGGTATAAGATACCCTTTGCTCTGGCCAGACTCCAAATCCTCATCTCCTCATTAACAAAAGACAAGAGGGTCCTAATGTCCGGCACAACCCCATCAAAGACGCAGCGATTGCGAAGCTTCCAAAGAGACCAAGCCCCCAAAATGATGATGGAGTTGAGGCCTTGCCGGACTTGATCATGAACTGCGTTGTGAGATCTGGACCACCAATCTTCAAAGGAGAGCTCATCCAACTGAGGGGAAAGGTTTTGTAGTCTGACTTTTTGAAGCAACTCAAACCAAAACTGTCGGGCAAACACACATGAGATCAAGAGGTGATTAATGGTTTCCTCCCCTTGATCACAAAGCAGGCAGCGGGGGGGGGGGGTGTTGCAAACCTCGGCGTGCCAGACGATCCGCAGTCCAGCATTTATCATGAGCAACCAGCCACATAAAGAAACGACATTTATTCGGGGCCCAAGTTCTCCAAATTCGCTCCCAGGGACTAAATTCAATGCCTCCCTGAAAGAATCCTTCATAAGCTGATTTTGCTGAATAGTTTCCATTGGCAGTGAAGCGCCAAATGTGTTTATCTTCTAATGCGGGCTGCAGCTCCACCTGAGATAGGAGATCCCAGAGGTCCAAAAAATCAGCAATGGCTCCGACCGTCATTGCTCCTATCAAATCCGCAGTCCAATTGTGCCCCGTGAGAGCCTCCCTCACCGTACGCTTATTGGCATGTCTCTTGGGAACCAAAGCAAAAAGACGGGGTGCTAGATCAGCAATCCTTTTCCCATGAATCCATCTATCTGTCCAGAAGAGGGTGCGAGAGCCATTACCGATCTCAGTGTACGTTGCAATAGAGAAGAAGGACCGAACACATTGGTGAACCTGGATCGGAAAGGGGGCCCAAGACCTATCAGAATCAACCTTCTGAAGCCAAAGCCATCTCATTCTAAGGGCCCATCCCATCCGCTGGAGGTCAAAGATACCAAGACCCCCGAGATGAAAAGGCCGGCAAGTTTTATCCCACGCCACAAGACAATGTCCTCCCTTAGTTTCTTTTCTGCCTCTCCACAAAAAACTTCTACGGATTTTGTCTATTTCTTTAATAGCCCATGGGAAGGTCAATCGCCATGGCGGTGTAGACCACCATAGAGGTTAACACAAATTGTACCAGAGTTTTCCTGCCCGCTCTTGTTAGCAGCTCTGCTTTTCAACCCGGAAGACGATCGGCAATCTTGTCAATAATAGGCTGCACATCAGCCCTAGATAGCTTCCGAAGGGAGAGGGGCACACCAAGATATTTGTAAGGAAAATTCATCACTTCGCAGGTTAGGTGCTCATTGACTATAGCAATCTCTGTCTCAGAACAATGGATGGGGAAAATGTTACTCTTTTGCATATTGGTTTTGAGGCCGGAAGCTTCCCCAAACAGACGAAGAATATCCATAGTGATCTCCAAATCCATGGTGTCTGGCCTTAGAAAGACGACCACATCATCGGCATAGAGGGAAATCCGGTGATGCAAGGCGCGAGTAGAGAGGGGCTGAAGGAAACCTTCTCTTGAGGCCTTAGAAAACAAGTGGCTTAAGATGTCCATAACAAGAATGAAAAGCATTGGAGAGAGGGGATCTCCTTGCCTCAGCCCACGCTTATGAGGGATGATCTCCCCAGGAGTTCCATTAAGAAGGACTTGCGAGGAAGAAGTGCCCAGCAATCCACAAACCATATCACACCAAATGGGGCCGAAACCCATGTTTCTCAAAACCTCAAGGATGAACGACCAAGAAACTGAATCGAAAGCTTTTGTGATGTCTAGCTTGAGAAGAATACGAGGCTGCTTTTGATGATGAAGAAATCTTGCCATCTGCTGTACCAACATGAAATTGTCCTGAATAAACCTTCCTTTTATGAAGGCGCTCTGATTTGGAGAGACCATCTGATGGAGCCGGACAGCGAGTCTGTTGGCAAGGATTTTGGTGACTAATTTGGCAAAGCTGTGCACCAAGCTAATGGGCCGGAAGTCCTTGATGTACAAAGTCTCAGCTTTCTTAGGAATTAAAGTGATGTACGCTGAGTTGAGCAAACCAAGATTGCCAAAATTTCTACTCCAAACTGCTAAAATGGCTGCCATAAGATCAGACTTCATAATTGGCCAACAAGCTTTATAAAACCGTCCTGTAAACCCATCGAGTCCAGGCGCTTTATCCATGGGTAGCTGACTAATAGTTTTCCAAACCTCATCCTCAGAGAAAGGAGCCTCAAGCGCTGTAAGATCATGAGGTATGAGGTTCAACTCCTCTAGGTTGATGGTGTGCTCTCTCTCTCTCGACTTAGACCAAGGAGGCCATTGTAAAAATCGAACACAACCCTCTCCTTATCAGCTTGACTGGTAAGCATTTGCTCTTCATCAACAAGTCTAGGAATGAAGTTTTTCTGCTTGCGGTGTCTGGCAAACGCATGGAAGAGTCTCGTATTTGCGTCCCCTTCATGCAGCCAGCCAATTATTGATCGGCTTCTTGCAATAGTGCAAGAAATAGAAAATAAGGCCAAGGAGTGTTTCAATAGGTTGCAGCGTAGCCAATCCTCCTCCTCTGACAAAATCCGAAAATCCTGAGCAATCTCCAACTGATGAAGTACTTCCCTGGCAAGACTAAGCTGCAATTTAACAAGACCCACTCTTTTTTGACTCCAACTCTGAAGAGCTCTGGCAGTTGCTTTGAACTTCTTGTTTAAAGAGGCAAAGGGGCAGCGGGTCACAGCTGCAGAGGACCAAGCAAAAGCGACAGTGTCAAGAAAGCCTTCCACTTTGGTCCAGAAAGGTTCAAAGTGAAATCTCAATTTGCCCGTCCTACTGTCATGCAAACCCAAAAGAAGAGGGCAGTGATTAGAACCGTCTGTCGAAGCACTTTGAAGCAAAGAATTGGGGAACAGGGACTCCCAATCCAGAGAGCATAGCACTCTATCAAGCCTGACAAGAGTTGGGGAGTCATGGCCATTGGACCAAGTGTATTTTCGTCCACGGAGAGGAATATCAATCAAGGCCAAATCATTGATAAGACGCCGGAATCTACACATCATTGCCATATTCACCAGGTTGTTGTTCTTATCCTCCTCCTTATAGATAATGTTGTAATCTCCCAATATCATCCAAGGACCTTGACATGTCTCACGGATATCTCTTAACTCTTGAAGGAAGTTGATTTTTGCCTCATTGGATTGCGGTCCGTAGACGCAGGTCAGCCACCATGGTTGGCCGCCACTTGGGCAAAATTTCACCGAGGTGCTGTAGGAGTCTAGTCTGTGAGCTCCAGCAGGACCAAGACCATGTCTCCAAGCCACAAGAATTCCACTAGAAGCGCCAACCGAAGGTAAAGAGATGAAGTTGTCGAAGTCTGAACCTAACAAGGAAAGGACTGATCCCTGGGAGGTAAAAATCATTTTTGTTTCCTGCAGACAGACCACATCCACCCGAGCCGAAGCTACCAGGGTGCGAACAGCATCTTGCCTTGGTTTAGAATTGAGCCCCCGGACATTCCAGCACAAAATTTTTGAAGGATTCATCAGAGCAGCAGCGAAATTTGAAGGATTCATTGGAGCAGCAGCGAAAGACGACCAAAAGAACCCCAGAAAGGCTGTCAAATTAGACTAAGCTCCTCCACCGGTGGCGTCTACCGTCTAGCCGAAAAGGGCAGCTAAAGCCTGAATATTCGGAGCTGAGAGAGGCTGTGCAAAGAGCTTGCTGTAGTCCTCTAGCTCTGCTGCTATCTCTGAACTGATAATAATTTGCAAGTGTGCAACCAAGTTACAGCAAAGAACCTAGGAAACAAAAAAGTTACACCAAAGAAGACAACCCTCCCTAAATAAAATAATATGCCCTAAATAGTAGCATTCCAAAGGAAAGATACTCCTTTCAGTCAAAAACAAAAGTCGTTTTGGGTACGTGCAAACTTTTAATATTTTAGTTATAAATATCTTTTTTAATATTTAGATTGAATATATGAAAATGGTATATAAAAGAATTTGTCTCGAAAAGAACTTTAATAAAAGTATAATTTTATTAGGTTTTATAAATATATTACAATAGAAATTAGTGGTTAAAATTATATTTTGACGACCGTGTCGATGTCTAAAACGACATTCTTTTGTGACGGGAGGGAGTAATACATTGAGACAGGCCAACTTCAGATAAAATGATCAATAAATTAGAACAAAATAAACAATGTCTGTCTTTGGTTCAAAATTCGTATACAACGATTGCTTCCTAGCTGAGCAATGTACAATGGAACTACTACACCAAGCGGACTGGCACTACATTGTCAAGGAATAGCCCTAGAAAGGTTAAAGATCAGTGTATTGTTATCCCCACTATTAGCTTAGATGAAAAGAACCTGGTATATCTCTGCAAAAGCCACCATGGGGACAATGGAATAGAAGAGCAACGCTGCAGCAGGGGTGCTTGAAGACAGAACTTCACACCACCAAACGGCACGCAAAGAATGAGCATACTATACTATGATGCCGAAAAGAATCAGGGTCAGACAAACAAGTCAAGAATACTAGATGCTATCTAGCCTGGATGGATTTGGAGGGTTCTGATTTATTCGAACGGCACATGCAATCAGGGCATGGGAAGGTGTATATAGATTCATTTGCTCTTTTCATTTCAATACCCTTGGCATCACTGTGTGCTCTCATATTGAGCAACTGACGTTTCAATGATTTCCATCTGCACAAAGGAAAGTACCATTTTAACAAAATGAAAATTCATGATATTAAAAATGAAGAATAAAAGAGTACTGGAGCCAAAAGGTAATTAAACACCACAGTAATGGCATACCCAATACGTGGACTATCAAAAAGTATGGCCAATCTTCTTTTATCAGGCTTAATTGTCTTCGAATGCCCACCATACAAGTATCTCCTATGACCAATAAGGAAATGAGGAAAATTTCCACCTTGAGTAGTCACGAAAACCTCGCTATGAACACAGACACTGTAGTCAATAGCTGCCATCCTTGAGGAGAAATTCTGGCAGACATGCATTATGTTAGAGCAATATACTTCAAAATTCAGTTAAAAAAATGAATCCATCACTCCTATAGACCTTGAATGGAGCAAGTTCTTCATCTGATGCCAATGTTTCTTTTGTCTGCAAGAGAGGGAACATTTCAAGGAGAGGAGCCATGTTCTTCTCTGCTTTATATATCCTTCCAGAAGCCAAATAGATTGCAGTGTTATTGCTGAAACCCATTCCGCGAAGCATTAATCCAACCTAAACACCATATAACATAAACATGTAAATCTCTGGGACAAAATTCTTCAGCAATGCCTGTTGATGGGATCAGTGTAAACTTGCTGGGAATATGTTTTGTATTCGCTTGAGAATAAAATTTCTGAAGCTTCTTTGAAAGCAGTAACACCAATATTTGGATACTGGCATACCTCCAAAGGTGTAAGTGGGCATTTCCCATTCATCCTTATTGCTCCAGGCCTTATTACACGTCCTGGCCTAGTAAACTTCCCTCTCCAACCTCTTTCCCTTGCTTCATCCAATTCCTTTTTCTCCACATCACCAACGTCAAAGACACAACAAGAGAAGGCAACCATATCCTGCAAACAAAAAATCGATGGATGACAGTTCTTGTCTGATAACCATGGGCCCGCCCATATTTCAGAAGTGCAATACAAACAGAAGAGTGGACTGGTTTCCCATTATTTTGATAACAACCAGGGCCTAACAGTATCTGAAACATCCTGGTAGTTCCTCTACACCCTTAGGAAGTTTTGTTGTTTCACAAACAGACACTAAGAAGTATGAAGCACAAATCTTTTATAGAAGAAAACCAACCTCTTCAAAACGGAGATGCACTGCTACATATTTCCCATTGTTTTCAGCACTTTTTTCGCTCATTCGAGAAATTAAAGTGTCAGATAGAGTTCTGATTGGTTTAGAAAATTTTAAGGCTTCAAAATTAACCAGACATCTCAGTCGTTGAACAGCAGGCGGAGCATCAAATGACAGTCGATTAGCAAAAGGTGATATCCTTATGAGCCTATAATTTACAGACGATAGTATAAAAAGGTCAGATAACAATTGAACTTAATAATATTTTCTTAACCAAATTGGTCTTAACCTACCTTTCTTCAACCAACTTAGGAAGGACAACATCTTTGTAGTATTGGATAGGAGACCAAGCCTTTATCTTGAAATTAAATACATTACTCAAATTGTGACCAAACCTCTCCATTATGAACTCAGGAACCTTGTCAACCACTCGGACATCATTTTTCAAACGTTGGACAAAGTGATCCTCATCATAAATATCACTAAATTTGCTGTATCAAAAAATAAATGTTAGTAGCTTCACTTTTGCTATTGTAAACAAAACCTTCTAGCATAGGTAAGTGACGCTGTGAGGGCCTGTTTCGATAGGAGGGATTTTTTTTTGGGAGGAATCCCCTCATCCAAACAGTCCCTGAGATTTTTTTTTTTTTTTGTCAATTGGCATGTTGGTGGATAAGAATGATGGATTTATTTTTCAGAACCACCAGAAACTTGAAGTTGTGTATAGGGAAACAAAAGGCTGATGCATGAAACACACACGATCACAATTTTATAAATTATAAAATGGCCAACATGTGTAAAATGGTCTTCAAAGTAGTTTCGTAACATTAACCAATTAAGGGTCTGTTTGGATAGGGGGGATCTTTTTCTGGAACCCTTTTATTAGCCATGCCATTGAACATGGTATGGCATTACAGCATGCAAAAAAAGGATAAAAATTCATAGCTAACAATTTGAGATTTTTATGTGAAAGAACAATCAAATGCCATTATAGCATACAAGTGAAGCACAATCAAGTGCCATTGTAGCATACAAGTGGTTCTTTATCAACATGTATGTATCGTAAGAGAATGTCAGAATGATAAAGGTAGAGTTAATGCAGTGTAATTCTGGTTGTTTAGAACAAAACTATCAACGGTGATGAGTTCAACTTTGCCAAGCCTAATCTAAGGTCGTTATACAAAGAAGAGTATATAGTATATACAGATAATGGTAGGGCGCAGAGAAACTCAGTAGCAACATTAAGGATAAAAATTAACATCACATGGCATAGAAGCCTTCTGCTAAGGGGTCTTCCAAAACTGAAACATATTCTCTTGCATTAGCATCAAACAAGGTCATCACGCATATGTGCCCCCCAACCCCCCACCCAGAGAGAGAGAGAGAGAGAGAGACCTAGGATCCCTCCAAATGCTGTGATAGTGGAAGTTTGGGATTATAAGAGTTGCATTTAGAAAACCAGCAACTGCAACTGCATTGCATATCTGCAAAACATTTTTTTAAAAAAGGAAATATTAGTGAGGAAATCACGATACATAGAAGAAAATAACAATGTGATAAACACAAAATGGTATTTTCATGAAGAACCACTGATGGAAGGTAACTACCGATGTTCTTTGCTGATTCAAACCACCATTTGCCTCCACATATATGTAGCCATTTGATTCAGGCAAACCTATCAGAAGTAACAAAATATTGTTATATACTTCCTTCAAGATAAAAGTGCATCATGTGAGACGGCTGTTGGGAAAAATAGTCCCACATGGATTGTGGGAAAGGAAAAAGCACAACTTATAAGTGTGAGGGAGCCTCCACCCATTAGACTAGTCTTTTGGGGGGAGAAGGCCCAATACCACTTATAAGGTTGTTGCTTAAAGGGCTTGCTTGCGGGCAGCCCGTGGGCTCAGATGCGTGAGGTGCGCAGCCCATTTAAGACCTGGGGACCGGGGCACGGGCGCGTACGGGTCAGGGGCATGGGCATATGACGCATGGCGCGTGTGGGCCCGTAGCGGACACACGGCATGGTATATGCGCCAGCACTGGACGTACGGACGTGTGCTAACAAGTGGTATCAGAGCCAGACAACCAACATCTCCCAGAAGTGCGGTGTGCACAATCCATGTGTGAGGGGGAGATTGTTGGGAAAAATAGTCCCACATGGTTTGTGGGAAAGGAAAAAACACAACTTATAAGTGTGAGGGAGCCTCCACCCATTAGACTAGTCTTTTGGGGGGGAGAAGGCCCAATACCACTTATAAGATTGTTGCTTAAAGGGCTTGCTTGCGGGCAGCCCGTGGGCTCAGATGCGTGAGGTGCGCAGCCCATTTAAGACTTGGGGACCGGGGCACGGGCGCGTACGGGTCAGGGGCATGGGCATATGACGCATGGCGCGTGTGGGCCCGTAGCGGACACACGGCATGGTATATGCGCCAGCACTGGACGTACGGACGTGTGCTAACAACGGCAATCTGTGTTATCCTAAAGTAACCAAAATAGAGTAATACATATAGTACAGCCAAATATATCAAATATACTTAACTCAATTCTAGTTCGGTTCTTGGAATTGAACTGGGTCAATGGAATTGAAACTCAATTGAATTTTGTGTTGAAATGGAATCGATAGATGATCCAATTCTATTGTTTGGATGACTTAAGAATTTGTAACATGGAATCAAACCAAATTCATATCCAAATATTGTTTGGTTGCCATTCCTAGGAATTGTCCAACACTATGCAAGAGCATGGATGTTATGGCTAAAGGTAGCTGGCCAGGTAGGCAATTGATCGCCCTCCAAATGGAGGCCCTGATCTGATACCAACCGGTTAACTAACTTGTTGTTTATTGATTGATCTCGCAATGATCCTTACCAGCCTTTATATATTAGGCGCATAGATCTCTAAAGGAAACTACTATCATATTTAGGGAAGCAACTAATAATATCCTAACAATAATATATAAAGAGGAAACTACTTATTGGACTCATCTTCTGCGGACGCAACCGATCCTCCGCTGATTCTGCCGCTAGAGCTGTTCCATATCCGACAACTCCTTCCTTGCCAGCAATACTTGCCATATTGCTATCTTCCATTGCCGAGACAATAGGACGCTGACGTCGTTGGTAAGTTTTACCACTGAAGGCGTCCACAACATTGCTGCCGTCTCCACGAAACAGCTTGTCCTCGAGCTGGAATGCAAGATGGTTACACTTAAAATCCTTGAGGTTGGTCCAAGCGACATCTGCTAGAGAGCAACCCACCCAATGAACCAATAGCTCCCAAGTACCCAGGCTAAGATGTGCGCGGACAACCTTGTTTGGTGTAGGAATCACACGGCCATGAGTGATGACTGGTAATGAAGCAATGTCTGCACGAGGGGTGCTCATGAACTTCTTAAGGAAGACCACATGGAAAACATTGTGAATTTGAGCCTTATGAGGTAACTGCAACCGATAGGAAACCCGACCAATCCACCCCAACACCTTAAATGGTCCATAGAAATGAGGAGCCAATTTGGAAAGTGCTTAATCGGTGATGGAGGATGCTGCCCTGTGATGGAGTCGTAGCCATGCCCGCTCACCAACCTCAAACTCAAGAGCTCGATGCTTGCGGTCATGCTACTGCTTCATGTAACCTTGGGCCTGAATAAGACGTTCCTGTATTTCTGAAAGAAAGGTACCACGATCCAGCATCTGTTTATCCACAGTTGCCACCCTTGCAACTCCCAACTGATAAGATAACAAAGTCGGAGGATCCCAGCCATACACTACTTTAAATGGAGTTGTTTGAAGTGCCAATTGATAAGAGGAGTTGTAACAAAACTCAGCCCAAGGCAACCAGCGAGGCCATTGCTTCGGCTGATCTCTAGCAAGACAACACAAATAGACAGTGATTATGCGGCTAGTCACCTCTGACTGGCCATCCGTCTGGGGATGAAATTTTGAACTCAACTGAAGCTTGACAATAGCCAATTGAAACAATTCAGTCCAAAAATTATTAGTAAACACCGGATCACAGTAGCTCACAATAGAACATGGCAATCCATGGAGGCGGACAATGTGATCAAAGAAGACACAGGCAACCGTGCTGGCAATGTATGGATGACCCAAGGCAAGGAAGTGAGCATATTTTGAGAAACGATCAACGACCGTCAAGATAACTGACTTGCCGCCCACCTTTGGAAAACCTTCCGCAAAATCTATGGAAACATCAGCCCATATTGTGTGCGGAACAACAAGGGGCTGTAGCGAATTAGCCAGATGAAGATGCTCGGATTTGTGACGTTGGCATACAACACAACCATGGATGTAATCTCGAACCAAGCGATTTGCATGGGCATTGTAGTAAGGAAGCGGGCAGCCGATGCAAAGTCTTCTGTACACCCTCATGGCCACTACCATATGTGACATCCAGAATCTAGGACCAGGCCAAGGAAGTGCTTGGAACAAATATGCGACCTTTGTGCATGACAAAGCCATCCACCATAGTCCAATTAGGCCCAGCCTTGCCTTGATGGATCATGTCACGCTTGGCCACCCAGTCAGGAAGAGTGCTCAATTCCTGCCACAGTGCTACGAACAAAGCAAAGTCTAGGTAGGACAAGGCGCAGACTGTCAGTACATCTTCATCACGACGAGAGAGCGTCAGCAGCAACATTTTTCTGGAATTCCATTAAAAAATCGTAGCCAAACAATTTACTCACCCAAGTATGCTGAGGAATTGTGGAAAGCCGCTGGTCCAAAAGGTACTTTTAAGCTGTAATGATCGGTGTGGACTGTAAAGGATCGGCCCCAAAGGTAAGGCCTCCAATGCTGAACGGTTTTGACAAGGCCGATCAACTCCCGTTCATAGGTGGCTAGCTTGGCATAGTGGAGTGCAATTGAGCGATTGAAGAAGGCGATCGGTCCTATGCCTTGGTGAAGGACAGCACCAAGGCCTATGCCGAAAACGTCACAATCCACCAAGAACCGCTTGTCGAAGTCCGGTAATTCAAGTGCAGGGCTGGTCATAAGTGCTTATTTGAGGGCAGAGAATATGGTGTCGACCTTCGGCATCCAGACAAAGGCTGCTTTCTTGAGAAGCTTGGTGAGAGGAGCTACTACCTCGCCATAAGTTTTAATAAACTTGCAGTAGTAGCCTATGAGACCCAAAAATCCCTATAATGCGCGCACCATGCGTGGCGTCGGCTAAGCCTCCACGTCGTCGCCCTCATCAAGTCCTAGAAGGTAAATTCCCTTCATCGAACACCTTCCAGCATGGTCTTGGGTGAACTTCTCAAGGCAATTGAAGCATAAGCCCTTGAGACGTCATTCCACCATCTCCTCATATGTAAGACGACAAAATCGTTAAGCTGGGTTCATGTTTGGAGCTGCAGCTGGAGCTTCTTGTGATGTTTGTGGCGTCCCACCCTTGGGTGTGGCCGGCATGACCGAAGCCGAGCCGCGGCCAGGAGTCGCCGATCTAGAGAAACCCACTGGTTTAAAAACCGGCTTGGATTCCTCCATGTCATCCACCATCAACCTCTTCGCGTACGCCTATGGCAGACTCATGGCCGCCTCAAGGGTCGAAGGATTCTGCAGTTCCACATCGGTCTGCAAGGGATTGCAAAGACCAACCATGGAAATCTGTACCTGTTGCTTCTCCGTCATCTCATCGCACCAGCACAGATGACAGAGGAACCAATCCTGGAATCCTTCAATTGAGCATGTGTAGTGAAGTTGGATAAGTTCACCCAACGGATTGTTTCAT
Organism: Dendrocalamus sinicus; assembly: GCA_036346575.1. NCBI lineage: Eukaryota > Viridiplantae > Streptophyta > Magnoliopsida > Poales > Poaceae > Dendrocalamus > Dendrocalamus sinicus. The sequence goes on along the minus strand of CM070643.1, from coordinate 13,753,750 downwards.
ATGGGAGGCCCAAAGCGAAGATTGACGTGCTTGACAAAGCAAGGCCAAGTAGGAACGCCATTGCTTCGCTCCAAGAAATTGTACCACTGTTGTGCCTCCCCGGTCATTTGATAGGACGCCAACCATACTTTCTCTTCTTCCATCGTACATTGCCCCCAAAAAAATTGCTCATAGCAATTCAACCATGGCAAGGGGTCCTCTTTGCCGTCAAACATCGGAAAAGCCAACTTGTGAAAGCAGGGCACTCCACGACCGCCATCGCCATGCGCCTCACCGGCGCCATCCTTGTACTCTTCTTCATCTGCTATTGTCCTCCTCAACTGGCAACTCAGGTCAGGTCCAAGGCACTTCTCCAGTTCATCGAGTTGCTCCTGGTGGCCATTCACCACTTGGAAGATTTGCGCCAACTGCTTACTAATGTCTGCAAAGGACTTGGCGTCATCCATGGTGTCCACAGGATCGTCGTCTCTGATACCAAGATGTTATGGCTAAAGGTAGCTGGCCAGGTAGGCAATTGATCGCCCTCCAATGGAGGCTCTGATCTGATACCAGCCGGTTGATTAACTTGTTGTTTATTGATTGATCTCGCAATGATCCTTAGCAACCTTTATATATTAACGCATAGATCTCTAAAGGAAACTACTATCATATTTAGGAAATAAACTAATAATATCCTAACAATAATACTAAAGAGGAAACTACTTATTGGACTCATCTTCTGTGGATGCAACCGATCCTTCCGCTGATTCTGCCGCTGGTGTTGTTCCATATCTAACAACTCCTTCCTTGCCAGCAATACTTGCCATACTGCTATCATCCATTACCGAGACAACAGGATGCCGACATCGTTGGTAAGTTTTACCAATGAAGGCGTCCACAACAATGGAGGTTGTTGTCGGAAATAGATCTACGCAAGCAGGCTGCTGGAGTTGAGGAAGAAGCCAGTGTGGGAAGCTAGCGGCGGAAGTTCATGCCAAGCAAACGGTGGTTGAGGGAGCTCACCACGAGTAGCGACAACATATCTGGTCAACGAGCCAGCGGCGGTTGATGGTGGGATTTCACCGGACTCGAGGAAGACAATGGAGGTGACAGCTGCGGTGGTTAAGGGAGCTCGCATCGAGCCAGTGGGGACGAATTCAGTAGCAACGATGACCCGATGGCGAGAGCTTGTCAATGACAGATTGACAGTCAACAGCGAATGTTCGCCAGACTCAAGGAAGAAGATGGAGGTGACGGCTGCGGCGGTTGAGGGAGCTCGTGTCGAGAAAGCGGCGACGGATCTTGGATGAGGAGTCAAGTATCAGTTGGGAGGTTTAGATGGATGTATTCCACCCAAATCAGAGGTATATGCCTATATGGGTCTGAATTGTGATGTCTTGGCTCCTAGTTATACCCAAATCAAGTGGAATTGGGGTCAAATTCCAAGATTGAATTTCAAAGCATCCAAACAGCCTCTGAATCGGAATCACAATTCCAATTACTCAATTTTGGGTCCGATTCAGAGATCCAAACAGGGTGTAAGTATAACATATTGACAACTATAACTTTCAAAGGGCTCATACCAGGGCAACCAAATGTAAAAAATGTGCATACAACCTGTCACCTGCTCATATGCATTATGTGTATGTGGTCCTAACATTTTATGCATATAATTATAATACAGAAGTCATTAGTGAGATATTTCTTTGTTATTTCTTTGTGTGCGAAAAGGGCTCTACTGAGAAGATGTAACTAAAGCCAATTATTTCTGTGCACTTGGAGATACACAAGTAGGCATGGGATCTATCATATTAGGCTATTATGAAGAAATAATAGGAAATGTCCATAAAACTTCTTTTTTGGGCATGTTTTTTATTCTACATATATAAATGTAACTCTGGCCAACATACATATGCTAGCAAATGTTCACCGAAGAGTTTTAATATTTTCTACGACAAACCGGAAAACTTTTAATTGTACACGTGGAGGAGAAAAACAAGCTAAGCTTCTTTGGAATTCATCAAAGCTGTATCAGTAGGAACAATACCAGCATTCGAAGTTAAAACTATAAACAAATATTCAGAACTTGTGAATTCAAAGAAAAAGAAAATTAGGAATGGCATACCATAGGTGCTATTGTTTATGCAAGGTCGCCAAACACCACCTTTGTAAGCATGTCGCCATACAGTTGCTAGCTACAAAATTGTAGCAATATGAGAATAATAACATCTATGCAAAACACACATAAGTGAACTTAAGAGGAGACAGACAGGTAGGGGCACAGGATGAAGCAAATGACAAATCCCCAAACTAATAGAACAAAAGACTAATTTTCTATAACATACAGCATGAACATATAACTCTACTAGATCACATTGAAACTACTGATACCTAATGTTACCAAATACATCAAGGCCAATGGGCAGGGAAATACATGTATCCCCAAGGGATAACCATAAACGATCACTAAATCCTACATTATACCACGATGGCACGGTGATCTTTATTCATACTCCCTTTGTGAAGATAACACATACTCCATCTTCCTGAGAGTCAAAGCAAAAGTATTGCTACAGCAGGTAGCAGCAGTTGCATATCTTATTGTCTGCTACTGACCTAGGCCATTTCCCTTTAACAAAGGGTAAATCCCAAGTTACAACTAAGAAACCAGGTGCTTAGGTGTTGAAAGGTCATCAGATAGACACAAGTTCCATGCATTTTGAATTAAAAAAATTCCTATTGTCATCTTAAAAATCTTGCTTTGTTTTTCAACCATATTGAATTTAGCAGTTCATCAAGGAAGAACTTAAGAAGGTGCTATAACTGATAAACAATAGTGAACAAAAATACAAATGAGCTGTACTGCACAAACTCACAGATCCCAATAAGCAGCGCGTAAACACAAACACACACACACACACATATCATAGCTTGTGATTCAATGTACAAACCCAATAGACAAAATGCAAAAACACCCACATATGTTATCACGCAGACAGCTGATCTTATAAATTTCCAAATTCCAGTAATCTCATTCTGACCAAGCTAACCATTGTCTCCCAGTTGACTGATATTCTAGGACCTCCACGAATCTGAAGTAGGTTTCAACTGGTGAAAAACAATTAGTTTGCCCTGTCATCCACCCCACACATGCACAAAGTAACTTCAGAAATAAATAAAACCGATGTGTCACACATATTCTTGTAATTCTATTGCAATTTTCCCGCAATTGGAAGAAAACCTAACCCAAATCCGACCTAATCAGCATACACTAAAATAATCTGAACAAGTACCAGCCACTGGCCACTAGCACATAGCCACACAGTTCAGTTTCTCTGCAGATATGCTGAAACTTAGCACACATTCCAATGATCCAAGTACCCAACACCACACTTAAGACAACCCAAGCATCCATTAAACTCGCTGATAACCCAAAATGACCAAATACTTTCATCAGAAACATAAATCCCCACTCCAATAGACCGGGCCGGAGACGAGCAGGGGGAGCCACTCACCGCGTCAGTGGAGTTGTCGGCATCCATGTCGGCGCGCAGGCGGGCGTAGAGCTGCGGGCTGCGGTACAGCGACCCGGGCGCCGGGCGCGAGATGATGCGGGGCACGCTGTCGAGAGAGATGGAGCCCATGTACAGCAGCATCGCCGCCACGTACAGAAGCGGGGCGAAGATGAAGACCGCCTGCCGCCGCAGCAACGCCGCGAGCACCGCCCGCGACGCCCTCCGCACCACGTCTCCGCCCCTCCACGCGCCGGCGCCCGCCCCCGCCCTCGCCGACCCCCCCTTCACCGACGGCCTTCTCCCCCACGCCCGCCGCGGCGACGGCGGCGGCGACGGCACGGCCCCGGCCCCGCCGCCCAGGCTCCCCAGCCGGCTGTACGCGTGGTTCGGCATCGGAGCCTCGGAACCTTCTAATATATTTAACCGCAGACCGCTCGGTTCGGAGTTGGGGTTAAGAGTCACTCCTCCACTGGAGCTAGGGTTTCTCCCGCGTGATCGATCGCGTTTGAGCGGCGACGCGGAGGGCGAGAGAAAGAGAGGGAGGTGGAGGAGGAGGTGGTGCTGTGCAGCTTGTGCGGAGAGGGGAGGGGGAGGAGGCGCACGGCATGTGCCCGGCGCGTGACCGCGTGCGTGGGAGAGGGGCTAGTGGCCGCGTGGTGGTGCCGTGGCCCCGGTCGCGTTCGAATTTTGAGTAGCCTTTTGGGCTTTTGACGTGCGGGTTTGGTTGCGCGCTCGGCGGCGGCTGCCGCCCGTCGCTGACCGGGGATTCGCCTTTTTCTGCTTTGTGGTTTGGGTTGTGGCCGGTGGTGGGGCAGCAGCACGGCTGCACCTGCACGGGATAATAGAACGATGGGGGAATGGAACGTCTCACGTTTGGGTAATTGGGTTTGGTCGGGTCGTTTGTTTATGGTTCTTTTCTTTTTAGCTTATTTTTTAATTTTTTAAATAAATAAATACAACTATTTCTCAGTCGTTATTTTAAAATAGTTTATCAGTATTTAGTTTATTTATATAAACATTCATGGTAAGATCAAAAATATAAATTATTACTATTATAAAAGAATAAGTTGGTGGTCATACGTCCATTCTTCTCTAACCGCTCTATTTATTTAACTTCTCATCATTCTCCACTTTCCAACCAATTAGAGCAACCCTTTTCTATAGAATAATTCTCTACATATCCAATAAATTTCGTTGCAACACACGGATATATAACTAGTAGTAGTAAAAAGGAACAGGAACCCATATATCACGCATGGGTGGTGGACCGTTGGGTTTGGAAAGAGATGCGTTGCGAATTTGCGATCTCGCCTATGACCGTGATGGCAGAATGGTCGTCTATGATGATCGTGATGGGTGGTAGGTGATTAGGGAGTGGAAGGGGCGCCAAGGGATCGCTAATGACTTGTTAGGGATTTATTCGTTACTTAACTTGATGGGGACTCCTAGTTCTTCATGCTAACACATTTGCTTGATGTAAAATGGAATTGGAAAATATATATTGTGCATGTTTCTGCTTCTGCAGTACATAAAAACATCTTGACTTTATCTGTAAGTCATATTAACGTGTAAAAATGTGACGGTACAGGTACTCCAACGTGTATACAGTGGAAATTAGTCATATGGCGCGTGGAGTAAGTAAAGGAGTAGTACAATCTACAATCCCAATGGCAACAATAACGAAATAAACACACTTTCCTTTATTCTGGATCCTTCCAATGAAATTGCTTGCGGGGGCTCGGAATGATCTCTTGCCCCTTTTTGAGATTAGGATTGATCTCTTTCCTTGTTTCGAAGTTTCACACAGCTACGCAAGTTTGTGCTAAATGACATCAAATTCCTTCCAGAAGATGCTGTATGTCCAAGGGTGAAGGCCAAATACTACAATGTTTCGTTGTTCTCCTTCCAAGCTGTCACACTGCAGGTAGCCGTGCATAGTTGGCGACGGATATTCTGTTCATTTTTCAAGCCCTTGCTTGTTCAATCAAATTGGCATTTTATGAGGGAATCCAATAGCATCTAAAGTTTCCTTTTTTACTGAAACTACTTAATATTGTACTCTCCTTCTGCAGTGCCTTTTCTAATCTTGTTACACTCAGTAATATTACCAGCGCAGTTCAATCCGGCTTTTTAGTAGTTTTTGGCTTTTGACAGTTGTCTTTTAGTTAAAATTACATTGTAACGGTTGTTAGATTTTTCTGAGTTACTCAACTAAAGAAAAATAAAGAAAAAATAAAAACACCATTATATCTCTAAAGATAAAAAAAGGAAAAAGCTAAAAAAACAAAAATTAAGAAGTTAGTACGTTTTATTCCGACTTCTGAAACCTTGTGATCGTGGGTTCAAGCCCCACGGTGGGCGTCGATCGCTTTTTTACTTCTTTTCCCATTTTGAGACTAGGTAGAAATGCAAATTACACAACTACTATTATTCATGGGCCATTTTTCAAGTTGGCTACGAAGGGGCAGTTTGCAGATGCAGTGCTGTGCAGTATTGTGCTATGGAATCAAAAAAAAATGCTTGCAACTAACCGTAACATCCAAAACTAGAAAAGAAAAAACTTGTGCTCAAAAGCCACCGCAAATGTCAAATGGAGCCGAAGCATCGCATGTTTAAAATCCAAATTTAAACTAAAAAACATCATGCATGACACCTGGAGCTACTACTACTTAGAGCAAGGCTAATAATACAGCCTTCAGCTGACTGTATGGACACTTACAGCCCACTTATCAGCTCATTCATATAGTAGTTTGACCACCAAGGTCAGATGACCCACCCCTTTCTCTCACAAAGTTTCTTGGTTCTTATGCTTCAGCTGGCTGTAAACTTACATCCCACCTCTCTTCTCTCTCCTCCTCTCTCTCCTCCACCTCAGCATACAGCCTACTAACAGCCTCTTATTATACTTGCTCTTAGCAGAAATATACCACAAGGCGAGATTTTCTAAAAAACTGTGCAGAAACCCCGATTCACCAAGAAGCACGCCCATTCGACATTCAACTAATCTATAAGCCCAGAATACATATACATTTAGCTAAATTAAGCAAAATAAACATACTCTAGCCATCCAGCAAGGTCAAAAGCATAGAGATTATAGACTTATGCAAACATGGCATTCTGGTACTTGTTTGCATCGAATTCGTTAGGTGAAACACCCCGAAAATTTAAAATGATTTTGATTTTTTCGTGAACTCAGTTTGAATTTGAAACTTTCCTAATTAGGAAACCCTTGGCCACTTTCCGCCTTCCCTTGTTAGCCCTTACCACATCCCCTACCGACTGGCTCATTTCAAGAAGCCGCCTTCTCCCCTAAGCCCTCTCCGCCACACGACTCTCCTCCATTCGCCGCCACAATACACCGATCATCACCGCCAACTCCAGTCAACCACCATACCATCGAATGTCGTGCTCTGAAATTGTCTGTCAATGAGCCCTGACATGCGCCGGACAAGCCAAACCAGAGAGCATTGTTGTCGCTCGCTCCCCTCTCACAGTCGACCTCCCACGCCGCAACCTTTGACGGCCGCAATTCACCGCCCGAGGAAGAGCCGTGCCCAAGACGCCACCTCGCCGCCCAACCTTCCCATCACCTCTGCTGAACCCCGTCAAAGCCCTTCACACCATCCCTCCCGACCACGTGTCGTTGCCTGAGCAAGTGCTCCACTGCTCAAACCACCTTACGATGGCTATAAAAAGCCCACCAACCCTTCCATTCGATAGCATTGGTGCCCCAATGCAAAACCCCAGCTCCCTTCTTCCCCTCCAGCCAAAGGCTTACCACAACCACTAGAAGTTTACTGATAAGCCTAAATTCCAAATCCTACTAATGCCTCCATCATTTCTCAATTACTTTCAACCTTAGCACCACCATGGCTCCCTAAACCCAACTGCAATGTTGCCCTAGCTTCTCTAGCCCCCCTAACTCGCCGATGGCAACATCCATCACCCGACCTATCCACCTTCCCGTGGGCAGCTCTCCCCAAAGCCTCTGAGCCTAAGACACCACCTCCACCGCATTTCCCTGTGTATCTAAGATGCCCAAAAACCCCTCACCTTTACCAATTAGTCTCTGAACCTCCCTTGTGCCATGGTCGATCGCCAAGAAGCTTTCCTAGCCGCCAACCATCTACGGTGATCCCCAAAGCACACCAAAAATAGGTTCCGCTCAGTCCCCTGATCCTATCCATACCCTTGGCAGCCTCGAAAACCACCGCGACATCACCGATTGCCCACCAAACCTTTCCTCTATTTGGCTACTATAGTACACTAATTGAAGGTAGGGGTGACACTGTTCATACGGGCCTTGGACTGAACAGTAGAGGCCCAAAGCATCAAAACCAGTTGGGTCGAGGCCCGACAACGACATCCATCGCCCGACCTATCCACCTTCCCGTGGGCACCTAAACTCATTATAAACAGTAACCCAAACCCGAAGTGAACAGTAACCTGATGTTGTTCACAACAAACCCGATTCACTCTAAACAGTAAAAATCTTATACTGTTCCTAGCCCAAATCGCAACAAACAGTACTAACCCAATACTGTTCACTAGAAAACCAATAGGCATATTTATATCTATTTGACTGTTTTGACCCCACAAAACCTGTTTTCAACTCTGTTTGTCCAAATTAAACACTGATAAAATCCTAAACCATCTAAACACCATTTCAAACCTAAAACCAATACTATTTGGACCTGTTACTATTCATAGAAAGCCCGTTAACACCTGTATATCTATTTCGACCGTCTCAAACCCATCTAGCCCAATTTCAGCTCTGTTCAACCCAACCAAGCATCACTTAAATCTCGACCACACAAACCTATTTTTTGTGTCTTTTGGCTACTTTATTGTATTTTATTTCTAACTTGTATTCTGCAAAGTAGAAACTTATTTGCATCCGTTTTTCATGCTAATAATCGGACCCAGCGAGTTGGTCAACAGAAGAGCTACAAGAGCAATTAAAGAAGTCAGTGAATAACCTGAAAATTACAGTAAAATAATCAAAGACTATGAACAAAGAGGCAAGCCACACGTTTTTGATCATGTTGAATCTATATTTTTAATTAATTAATTAGTTGTACTTTCATTATTCTTTAATTATGCACTATTATTTACTTAAAGTAAATATTGGAATGACATGATGACTTAGATATGTCCTACCACCGAAAAAGCCCCAATTTATTTGATGAACATATTCACCTTGACAAGCCTTAGTAACAATAAATTATTATTATAAAATTATAACATGATAGATTAGGAACATAAATGTTTCATACTACTAAGAAATTCGGCGTCTTGCCAGTAGAGTTACAAAATGATGCTAGGGGAAGGATGAAATGTGAAAAGCCATGAGATGGTTGAAATCCACGAGTTTACCCTAGGGAGGAAGCTTGGATTGGAGTGGTGGTAGTGCCGCTACGCACTGGGTTACTGGTTGTGGATGGTTGCCTCATTGATAAAAAGTAAGGACTAGAACTTTATGCTAACTAAAGAACGTATTAATCGTTCAACCACAAGTGTTGACTTATCAGACTTGGTTAAATAGCTAATCAAATCAATCGAATATCTACAAAATGTTGGGGTTCTGGAGACAATAGGTCCTACAAGGTCCATTACCCACCGGGTAGAGACAATAGGTCCAAACATAGTCGTGCCCGACACTATACAGTCCATCACCTACCGGGTAGAGACTAGAAAGAAGAGAGCAGTGAAAGAACTTATTATCTCAACGCAATCGCACGCTAATATGTTGTGTGTCTATAGCTTGACATTATGAGTCTAATATATCTTGTAGGTAAAAGTGAAGGAACGCGCGTAGGCTACGATAGCAGAAAATAAAAAATTTCTACCGCGCACACCAGGACATCATGCTAAGGAGGGATCATAGATCGTTACCACTAGACGCGCAGCGCAGCGGAAGAAGAGTTGGAGAAGCCGATCCAACCACGCGGCGTCGAGGTAGTAGTGGAAGTAGCCGATCGTCCCGAATGGATCGTCTCCTCCACGCGATCAACCACACCACGAGCGGATCCAATCGTAGTTTGTTGATGCCGATCAACGCCGCAACGAGCAGCGCCTCCACCGGTATCCACACGTCCGGTGGGAACGCCGATCGCGAGTGTACCAAAGACTCGCGAGCGACTAGGGTTTGGCTCGGGAGGTGGCGGCTAGGGTTTTGCTCGGGAGGAATAGAAGCGTGTATCCTCACCCCGCCTCCAAATATATAGACCTCCTCACTTGGGCCTCGTGGACCGAGGCCCAATAGGAGTCTATCCGATCTCTATCCGAATTGAGCCCACATCCGAATCACATTCGAATTAGTGTTCCAACCCGTTAAGTGTGCGACCAGAGGTTCACGTATACTTGGTCGCGACCGGAAACACCTTTCCGGTCACCTGTTAATAGCGGCCTCTAGCAAGACATATTAACCCCAAAGTATACGTAAAGATCATATCACTTTGAACTCGTAATGTTCTCATGTACGAATCCCTTTGCCTCACGATATAGATTAAGCTCAAGGCGAGACTGTGTCATCCTCTTAATAGCTCAATCACTCTCTCGATTCCGTGATAGATTATAAACTTGTGATTGACTCCTCAATCACATTGGCATGGCCATGCACTTTCATAATCCATTACATCGAGGGCCCAGATATCTCTCCCATAAGGAGGGGCAAATTCTATCTTGATCATTCACATCCCACTACATGTTTCATAGCAAACCCAAGACTACTTTTATGACTACCCAGATTCACGGAGTAGTGGTTAGTAGTCCCAAAATAGGCTACTACGCATATTGGGAACCATGATGATCTCAAGTCTAAGGATTCTACATAAACACTACTTGAGACCAACTAATGACACATGGAATCTCTGCAGTTGTCTCATGGCGGGTCTATCCAACATATGTTCACTAACACATGTCCATATTATTGATTTGGTATCTCCATACCATGATCCATGAGACATGATCATCAATCAATACATATGCTGATCTTTGAATCATATTTGTTCCTCATATGATATATGATCAGGGATCATTTAGAAATAGCAACATTTTGGCATTAAGAGCCTCATGAATAAGTCACATACTCATTGATCAATAATGATAATGTCTATTTCAAGGAACAAAGCAATGTATCATAAACATAGTATGTGATATATTCAACATCTCCATGTTGCCTCTAGGGCATATCACCAACAAAAAGCTGGGCAACTCTGTAGGGTTAAAATTATAAATGATATTCGAATACGCCGTGTTTCCAGTAAATAAAGCTATATTTCATGAGTGATTCCAATAACAAGTTATAAATAGCTTTGGTGGGATTTCAAATTGGAAGTTAAATGAACCCCCTTTTCTTGTAAGAAGCCAATCTTTTGTCTTCTGTGTTTAAAATTGTTTACAAATAAAATTACATTCACAAATATCTTAATAAAACCATTATATCCCCATCTCTTGAGAATCATAGCACGTAGTTAAATAGTGTTTTTCTATGTGACTTGTTGAGTACGATTGGATGTACTCAATCTTACTTTATTTCCACTAGAACAGATGCCAGAAGAATAAAGAATATCTCAAGCTTACATATTAGGGTTACGATCGACCTCAAGCGTTGCCGTGGAAATTTTCTTCAGTTCTTCTGAATGTAAGTTAAGTTTTGGGGTTGGATGCCCTTAAAGTTGCTAAGTTGACCTTTAGGTCTTATGTTAATTAAGTTAACCTCTTTTTAAATGTTTGCGAGCAAACATGATATTCCTTTTGTCCGCAACTGAACTCCTGGGCTGTTACGAAACATACAACGGCCCTGCTCCCAAAAATAAGGTTGTTACATTAGGCATCTAAAATCTGTACACCACCATCACACAGGTAAATATTAGGTGGAAATCCAAGTTAAGTGTAAACAGTGTGGAAACCGTGTGTAAAAGTTGTTAAAAAAATTGAAAATTTTGTAGATATAAAGAAGGATTCATTCTATAGTCATACAAAATTTCAAAATCAAACTCTACCACATTTGGCAGTATGAAAAGGACACAACCTGCATGAAAAAAAGACAAATCACTATTCATACAGAATTACTTTTTTCCATATCTCCAAAAATATGATTGAGTTTGATATTGAAATTTTATATAGCTATAGGACACCACGTTTCCTAGAGAATTTTTAAAAACTTATACATATGGTTTTCACAAGTTTACACACAATTTGGCTTTTCACCAACAGGATTTTTGTCGTGTAAAGCCTAGATTTTGATGCGTGCAACAAACGGGAATTAACCAACTATCAGGTGATGGCTGAGGAGGACAAGCCCGCAAGGCCCTGCATACGTACGACACGGCACGCCCCCAAGAAAACCGCGCGGCGCGCCAAGACGTGTGGTCCTTGGCACCGGCACATGAGCCCACTCGTACTGTCGCCATCGCCTGCTTTCCTAGCTTCCTCGGTTCGGCTCGGGCTTCTTGGGTCCCTGCGATGTACTCATCTCTAGTTGGATCATTGGGCATGATTGGAGATGGCAGCAGGTGCCTCCTCTTTTAGCACAGCCTGCACCTGCGATGCTGTCGAAAGTAGCCGGGCGTGGCGTGCCGAGTCCCTGCCGACATCTTAATTCTCTGCAACCACATGCCAGTGAGTGGCTCTCATTCAGCAAGGTTTACAAGCTACAAATTCTTGAACTGAGGAGAACGAGTTCATTGCTAATGAGGTAAACCGGCATATCTGTAATAGAGTAAGTGTCTCTGAAGATACTGACGAGAGATCCTGGATGCAGGTCATGGGAAGGGGCTGGACGCTACCTTTAGTGGCACGTTATGTGAGAAGCCTTTTGATGATGATTTAATACGGCATGGTGTTGGGTCGACTCATAGCTCAACAGCTTATCCTGACACTGAATGAGCCCATGCCAACTATCTGTATAGTTTCTTTAAGGCCATGAGAGCGTGCCAATTAAACACATCCTTAGTGTGCAGAACGAAAGAAAACCGAATTTTAAAAGTAATTTGAATTCTTGTTTGATTTTGATTTCACTTGAATCCTTGGCTTAATCCCGCACCAATCTCAGCCATCCACGTGGTGATTTCACTGCCGAGCTATCTTCTCCGTCCCTCCACGCACAGCACTGTTCACTGTCCCAAAAATCATCGCCACCTCGATATTTCTAGTCGCCGTGCCTTCCCGGTGTTTCTCCGCCGTTGCCACACCACTACATTCGGTTAGAGACCGTACCACTTTGTCATTCCCGCCATGACATCCCCTTAAATGTTCCCGGCCGCGCATCAGAACAGCCACAACTGTTCCTACTTTTCCCGCCACCGCCTCTGCTCTCCTTTGTCTCACGGCCGACAACCCTGCGCCGCGAATTCGAGCACCCTGGAACCCACCTCTGCCAACAAGAGCCACTGTACGACCCCTCATTCGTGACGTGAAGCTTACCTGAACCAGCACCGTAGTAATCTCACATCCCACCGCCTCACCGACCTCCTTGCTCTCTCTGCTCTCATCCCCTCACAGCCAACCTGACACGCCTCTAACCACTTTTGACCGCTGCAATGTTGTGCCTGAGGCAGCCTGTACCTTCCCTCTACCAGCCGCGTCATGCCCTCCTGCACCCTCCTGACCCCTGCCTCGCACCGCCACCGCCTTAGAATTGCCCCTATGCCGAACCACCATTCTTGCCCTATTTAAACCCCCAAACCCTTCCATTCAAAAGCACATGTACCCGACGTGAGCCACCCACCCTCAATTACTCCGACGACCAAAGCTTTGTCCACGATCACCGAAAAACCCAAAGTAAGCTCAAATTTCCATTCCTTCTATTCAGTCTATGTTTTTTCAATTGCTTTGGTCTACAATATCCTCATGCCCATAGAAACCTTGTCGAAACTTTGCCCTAACCTCTCGAGCCCTCTACTGTGCCGGCACCTTTGTCCGTAGCCCGACCATGAGGCCCCGCCATGGACAGCCTAACTCAGCCATCCTCGACCCAAACCACCACACCCTTAAGCTTTCCCTATTCCTAGATATGCTCTATCACAAAGGTCATCATCCTCTTAACCCGTCGTTAACTCCTATGCCATTCAAAAGTCCCGGAAAGAAAAGACCTCACCACCGACGCCTGCCTGACTTCCAGCCGCTCCTGAGCCCAAAAATGGAAACCTCGTGGCCCTAAGAACTCACCCATGGTCATCAATTGTTGTTTCGACCACAGATTCTCCAACTACCCCACCGCTTGAAATCTCCGACTGCTTCCCTGCTTTAAATCTACGACCGCCCCACCACTTGGACTCTCTAACCACTTGAACTATCCGCCCGCTCCACCGCTTGAACTCTCCGACTACCATGTAATCAAGAGGAGCTTCAACCGCACTGCTTCGAGTCCTAAGCAACACCACTCGGACGCTGTCCAATGCTCTTAAGCCACCCGAATGGCCCACTTGTACGCCGTCCGATGCTCCTAAGCCACTTGTACGCCATCCGATGCTCCTAAGCCACTTGTACGCCATTCGATGCTCCTAAGCCACTTGTACGCCGTTCAATATTTTAAGCCACTCAGATGGGGACCAATCTCTGCAGCCACTCGGACGTTGTTTGATCTTCGTAGCAACTCATTCACCGTCCGATCTCCACTGACTTCACGCTCGAAGTCGAACCTCGACCATCCACCCGACTTCGTAGTCGTACTCGAGACCACCCGAGTAATCATAACTCCTCTGTTCTCCTATAATCCCTAAACCTATTTTATTTGTTTTTTTCTGGATTTTACTTCTTTATTTTCTTTCTTTTTATTCCTAGTTCGATCCTTTGAGCACAAAATTGATTTGTTTCTTTTGCTTTGCGCTAGCACACGACATCATAGAACAACTGGCCGAGGAAGGAGAAGCTCAAGAATTAGAAGAATAGAAATCGTAGAGTACATTGATCCACAAGCCAAGTCAAATGTTTTTGATCATATTGAACCTACATTCCTTTAATTATTTACTTATCAGTATTTTCATTATGTTATTTGCAGACTGTTATTTCATATACAATAAATATTTAGAATGACATGACATCTAGTTATATCCCTCTATTGAAAAGGCCCTGTTTAATTTGATAGTCATATTCACCTTGACAAGACTTAATATTATTATAAATACTACTTAAATGATCACCGTAGATCAGGAACTCAACTGTTTTATACTATTGAACAATAGAACACTTTGCCGGTAATCCTGCAAAAGTGATTCTAGGAAAAAGATTAACATGGGAAACTACGATATGGTTGGGTAGTACTATCGCTGAGCATCAGGTTATGGTTTTGGATATGAAAAATATTTCGGAGTAGAGTAAACACAAAGCTCAGAAAATGTAAGGACAACCTTATGTTGAGTAAAGAACATAGTGATCGATCAATCACAAGTTTTGACTCGTCAAATCTAGTCTAGTAGCTGCTCAAATCGATTAAACCTCTACAAGAGTAAAGGAGGAGAGTTTGGTATGGGACGCGGTATAAGCATACTGAACTACGGTAGGTTCCTCTCAGGACGGGGGTTATCCAGGTCTATTTGGTAATATATCGGGTAGAGCCTATATAAAGAAATGAGCAGTGAAACAATCTTATTTTCTTAACTTAGTCATGAGGGTTAAGAAATCTTGTGGGTAAAGCTGGGCAACTCTACGGAGTAATCACAATGTTATTTCGAATACGTCATGCTTTCGGTAAATGAAACTGTATTTAATGGGTGATTCCAACAGCGAAGCATAAGTAGATTTAGAAATGATTTGAAAATATTGAAGTTAGGTAATCGAGTTTTGAAACCCTAATTTCTTGAGAAGTTATTGTTCTTTTGTGTTTAAAAATATTTACAAATAAAATTGCATCCACAAATGATTTAATAAAACCATCTTATCCCCACCTCTTGAAAATCCCTAGCAAGTAGTTATGTAGCATTTTCTCATATGACTTATTGAGTACAGTTGGTTGTACTCAGTCTTACTTTATTTTTCATCAACATTGAGATTAAGAGAAGAAAGGATGTTATAAGTTTTCGTGTTAGGGTGACGACCGCACTCAAGCGTTCCTGTGGAATTTTTTGGATCCTCTGAGTGTAAGTAAATTTTGGGCTTGGATGCCCTTAAAGCTGTTAAAGTTGATCGTTAGGCCTTATTTTAATTAAACTAATTTTTAAAATGTTCATAAGCAGGTATGATACTTCTTATGTCCGTAATTAAACTCCTGGCTATTACGGAAGGTAACGATGTCCCTATTCCCAAGAACGAGGGTGTTACATAGAAGTTTCTCAGAGTAGGGCAGTTTTGATCCGGCTTTTTGACCGGATTCGGCTTCTGGCCTCTTGGTTGAGAAGCCAAAAACCAGATCGAACAGATTTGCTTTTGCACCATCTTTTGAAAGCGGCTTCTTTGCCCGGTTTTATCCCTATCCTATCGCTGACATCACGTCAGTCTCGCTCCCATCCGCTTGCTTGAACCCACTAGCTATAGGGTTTTCTATCTCATCATCGTTGCGCTTTGGAGAGCCGACGCCCTGTTGGATCTGGCCGCCGCCTCTCCTCCGGGCCCTCCCCTAGTCAGATCCATCTTGATCTGGCTCCAACTAGGTAACCAGCAGAGCGCTCTTGCTGGTCCCCCTATCCACGTTTGTCAAACTTTGTGCATTGTTCAGCGTGTACTTTGAGCGCCTCTAGCTGCCTCCATATCCCCATCCAGGTGTGCCTCCTCCTCCACAAATCTGCATTGGCCACGGCCTCTAGCTCCATGTGTGAGCCCTATGTGCGCACCGCCTCCCTTGGCGTCACTGAGGCGGTCTTTCCCACAGGCTGTTGTGCGCGCCATCTCCCCCACTGTCACCAAGGCTGTCCTGCGCAACGCCTCCCCCTCCAGGATGAGCCTCTGCTGCACGCCTCTGTGGTACATCCTCTGCCTCCCGTCTGTGCTCAATTTTAATATGTAATAACCATTTTCATGATGCACTTGGAGTTGCAACAATGGCCTTGCACAACTTCTTAATAGATATTAGGTCGCAGGATATGGATGTTGATAATCCGGCGTTGACAGGGAATATGTAACTGAGGAAGCATATCTTAGTTTTGATAGTGCACATGTTCTGTTGAGCGATGCTTACATGATTACGTACATGATGCCATCACTGGCGCCATTTGAACTATACTACCTTGTATGTTCATGTAACGAACGTATGTATGTATGTCAGTTTGTACATAAGACACGCTCTAAAGTATCCGGTTGTGCATTTCAATTTAGACCGTACATGGCCACATGTAAATTGGCACAATACCTCTCAACACGATCCTTAAATCAGCATAATTAGCAAAAAGCCAAATACCCTAGCACAAAAAAACACTACGGCTTCAACGTCAACACGCACTGTTTATCAACCGTAGCTCAAAAGAATATACCCGTACAAAGGACTAGAACATCTCACTGTTTCCAAGAACTCCGCAACTCTAAGAACTGTAAAAGAAGACAGTCAAGGAACTGCACAGAGACAAAGCACTGAGAAATACCACCAAAAAATAACACCACGAACTAGCAATCCTGGCACAGTGATATACAGTTATACACCATACAGAAGTTCCGTATTTAAGCCTATTTTTCCTCGAAAATTTTGTACTCAGAATGAGCCTATACAACTCCCAGTATCAGGGACGACACTCTGATACCGATAAAACAAATTGAACTGAAACGAATGACTCTTGTCAAGCAGGAATACCTGTACTGATGAAATGAAATGAAATGAAGCATATTTCAGGCTTCAGTTTGCCGTGGCAGCCCGGGACTGGCAGGTGATGCTCCTGTGGCTCGGCAGCGCCAGCATGGCGGTGTGATCGAGGAAATCCTTGAGCTCCACCACGGCCTGCAGTATCCTCCTGAGGTCGTCCGCACACATGAACCCGGCCGCGCCGAGCCGGCGCACGGCGTAGACGTAGATGGTGAGACAGCCCTTGCGGAACTTGAACCGCGCCATCTCGCTGCCGGTGAGCCCGCGGATGAGCCCCCTGTTCACGTCCCCGAGCGGGACCACGGCCGGCCACAGCCTGTCCACTGCCGACTTCATGGTCTCCGACTCGAACACGAACAGCACGGCCTTGGACTTGTTGGTGCCGAGACCGAGCGTGAGCGTGCGCCACGCCTGGTGCGCGAGCACGGTGAAGCCGGTGGGCACGTACGCGGTCGTGGACGGGAACGGCAGCCGCTGGCACTCGGCCACGTACGACGGGTGGATGCCCAGCAGCCGCAGCAGCTCCAGCGGCGACGCGCGGCGCACTGTGAACGACTTCACCACGAACTGCCCGCCGAACCGGAGGCCCTTCACCTCGGTGCACGCCTTGAAGTGCGCCTCCGTGGCGGGCTTCTGGTTGCTGTCTTCCGCCATGGTGGTACTGGTATCAGTATGCATGCACGCAAACTTTTTGGAGTGAGCTGTGCTGTCTGCGGATCAGAGGAAAGGCTGTGCTTTCTGCTGGTACCACATCGCAATACAGTCAGGGTGAAGGGCCATCGATCTGCCTGGGCATTGAAGGGAGAACATTTTATTGCCGGTTGGTCAGAGAAGCCGAATGATTGTGCGCATCGCCTCCCCACCTGAAATGGAGTATAAAAAACGTGTTAGGAAACTGTGTGCGCTCACGCATGATTTTTGCTTTCTCACATACGAATGCTTCGCTTAATTAGTCTGTTTTCTTATTGGTGCAGCCGTTCGTGCGTTGGAACCCCGCGGATATGCAACGATGCTTCGGTCTGGCTACGCAAAAGCTCAGTCAGTTCTCTGCAAAGGAAAACGGAAAAGTTTCAGACAAAGCAACAAGCCACGCTACTCCTTTGTGAAACAAAACTACCTGTAAATCTTAGCTCATTGGATGAGCATGGGCACAACAGACAAATGGATCTAATTTATGGCTTTTTCGTATGTAGTTGTCAAAAATGTTATTGATCTTGTAGAAACGCAGGAAGATCGAAAGCGAAATGTTATGAAGGATTCAAGCGGAGAATTCAGACAGATACACAAAACATACAGCACATACCAGTTAAACATCTGATCTTGTACACCCGTAGGATTCTGAAATTTTCTTCCCTTCAAAGTGAGTCCGGAAATGCTGAGGGGCACCTTCTTAAGGGAGCGGACAATCCTCAGCAGATGACTTCAGGCTGCCGCTGTCTTCGCATGAGTCCGGACGCAGAATCACAACCAGGAAAGTAAACTGGCGATGAATATATGGACAGTAGGTTGTTAGCCGAAGGGGCTTCTTCCTACATGTCAAGAGTCTGGTATGCTTACAAAAGAATCCATTAACTATCAGAAAGTAGTGACAGTGCAACAACTAGCGCCTGGCCCAGCACAATTTTAGAGCTTACTGCAGGCTGATGTTGTGGAAGAAGCTTGCCAGCTATGGATCACCGATCCTTCGCTAAACTGCCGTACCGGTGCCGGATACGTACCTTATATGGCGATCCTCTGCAATCCTTCACGGTAGGATCGGTGAATTTTGTCTTGTAAGATTGAAATAACAATAATCTCGATACTTCCCAATACTCTAGGCCCAAAACTGCTTATCTCAAAGCCGAACAACAGCCCTTTCCAAAGCCATCCATCCCAACCATAATCCCTGAATCCAGGGGCGGAGAGAAGGGGGGGCGGGCAGGGCCCGCCCCCAATGGTCCACGGACCCCAATCCAAATGATCTTACGTACACTATCAGGACTGGCTTCACCAGCCAATTGTTAGCAAGGAGGGTCCACGTTTTTTTGCCAATGATGTATTGGAGGTGAAGATCATGTAGTTCTTCTTTCTCTGTCCATCCAGTTCTGGAATCTAGTAAAGCTCTTTTCTACCCCGTCTACCACTCCTGGCTTGTTTGGAGGTGGCCTGCTGGGTTATGTGATCTATGATTGCACACACTACTACCTGCATCAATGCATCATGGTCAGCCTTCGTCTGATCCAGGAAAACATCTCAAGGTTATTATTGCATTCAAGTTTATCGAACCACGCATCTCATTTTATACTTAGATATTCTTTCTGCGCATCGAAATACCGTCGAACCGTCACTTCGTAATTCAAAACACGGGTTTTGAATTACTTTGACCTGTGGGATCATGTGTTTGGTACTTTGCCTTCAACAAAACCACCGACAAGAGCGCTTGACTTATATCGCATCTCGCCTCGCAAAGCCAAATATCAAGATCGGGCTTGCTCGTAGTCCCTGTTGGCTGTTTCCACTTCCTCAGGCCGAATTCCATTCCATCACGTATACGTGACCTTAGCATTTGTCTTTGGGGAAGGTGGTGTTTTAGATAAGGACTAATAACTCATTACTCTTGCAGATTCTCCATGATTGATGATGGGTTTTATGGATGAACTACTATCCAATTTCCGATTCTTTGCGATCAATTGCGATCTAATCGTCGATTGCACCTTGCGATGTCATCGAAATTGTCCTCCGGTGCTTGCGCCTCCGAGAATAGTGGTTTCACCACTATCGGTAATCATTCGATTATGTCCGACGTGACTCTTGTTAGATAGATTACCCGATGATATTATCAAATCTTATGATCTAGTTGGTAATCGTCGTGCTAAATTCAAGTTAGTGGAGATGTAACAAATTCAAGTTTGTGGAGATGTAATGAAAGTACCTTTCTTTTGTGTTACTAGACGTATGCTACATTATTTTGCCATATGTGTTATTATTGAATTTATATGACAATATATATGCGTATGTTTAATTATATATGTGTATGTTTAATTTTGCCGACACACGGCGCCCAGGGCCCATGATACCGGCGCCTTGGCGGGTCGGCCCCCCTTTATCTGGATCCTGGCTCCGCCCCTGCCTGAATCAAACACAACCTAATGAACTGACCGCTGCTGTGCTCTCTCTCACGTTCCACTCGGCAATCGCACACCGCTGCCGCTCACATTCCACTTGCATGCCGCTGCCGCTGCCACCGACCCCTGCTCTTGCCGCTGCCGCCTTCTCATTCTCCAGCAAGCCACCGTCGCCTCCCCTCCCTTCTTCCTCTGCCGCCTCTCCCGCTGGAGCCGCCACACTCCTGCTGCGATCCTGCCTCTGCCGCTTTCTCCTTCTCTAGCAAGCTGCTGCCCCTTCTCTTTTGTAACCTCTTTACATTTTTCACATTTTTAAAAATATATATATACTTGTTGTATTATTGTATCTTTATTTTTTGGAAATTGCATATCACCGTACTGGTATTCCCTATAGGTGATACATGACTCCTTTCCTTTTCAATTATGATTTGTTGTTTATGATTTATGCTATAGTAATTAGCTTTCAAATGATGCGTTTTCTTAAGGCGGAGTAAAAAGAAATATTATAGCAAAAAATTTACTGAATTTAGTTGTACCAGCCAAAATCATATGTGAATATTTTTTTACATACTGTCTCTCACAAATAAGCAGAATTTAAAAATTTAAGTCATAAACTACAACCCAAAAGATCTCACCCCAAAGCTTGTCATATCTCTACTTGATATGGTGTTGTAGTATCTATCAACAGCTTCAGATTCGTGAGATTTCTTTAATCTAAAAAAATTCGTGAGGTTTTTTTATGTGCGCTATATTAGTATTCTTTTGAAATTATCCTTCAATTCCAAAATGAAACCAGGTGTTTTGAGCCAAGGGTGGACAGTAGGAAATAACATAAATCAATTGTAATGAGCTTTTAGTTGGGTTGTCCAATCTATAAATTTGTAGAAAAGACGTTTCGTCCTAAACTCGCGTTAGTCCAGACAACAAAACAAAACAAAACCGTCACATACGCCTAACTTTTAATTCCTTGATAATCCCGTCTTAAACCTCACCAGTCACCGCTGTGGGATGCCTACCCTCTACTGTCAGCTTGGAACATAGCGAAGTGAGAAGACCAAACCATCTAGTGATAGTTGTTAAGCTTGCCCATCTCACACGTCCAGTTTGATAATGAACTTCCCCTAGCCAATAGACATAACATAATGTGAGGACTCACATTTTCTAATTCGCGCTAAATGACAAATTATGACTAAATATGATTAATTAAGCAACTAATTAAAGCAATTATACAAGATTTTTTTTCTTTAAATACAGAGTAGACTAAATTAATATAAACACTCCAAAGGACAAGTCCAATTAAAAATTTACAAGCCATCTCAATTTATAAATTTCAGTTATGAATACATCCCAGCACAATTTCAACTATCACATATCAAATAAAAATTTCACAATCCCTTTTACAACAAATAATTACATTAGTCAAGTGATAATTAAAATTATTTTGCAAATCAATAAAATATTATCAGTCCATATTACATCATTCAACAGTTCAAATTACATCAATCACAAGTCTCGATCTCGTAAAGACAATCGTCTCCAGAATATAAATAATTACTTTACAATTACATCCATATTACTAAATTGAAGCAACCGACATTAGTAAAATGTGAAGAAAATAGTAACATGGGACCAAAAAGAATGAACAAAATAAATAAATGAAAGTTAAGTTGTCGTCAAAACACGTTCATATTAAAAGATCGAACCTTAGCGCTCATCGAGATACTAGGACTGTCCAGAGCCAGGCGGCATCTTTCGTAGCCATATAGTTTTATCATCTGGCATTAAAAACAACCTAAATCTGTTCTAATTCCCAAATTTACTGTCAGCCAGCCCACAAAAGAAGGCCAACCATTCCACTTGCACAGTGAACACAGCGAAAGCCCGGCACAGCACCAGCACAGAGACGGCACCGGGAAGAGAACAAGGCCGAGAGAAGAGGAGGCTAGGGGATAAGACCAACTGAGGGAATGAGAGAGGGAAAGAGCATTCCATTACTCTCACCCAAGCCATTGGAGCAAAGAGGAGGAGGAGAAGAGCCCACCTAGCCACCTCTCCTCCCCAACCCTATTCCAACACCCATCCTAAAGCTCATCCTACCGGCGGCAAGAGCAGGGGTGGATGCACGTTGGCAATGCCGGGGGCACAGGCCCTCGGTCAATTTTAATTTTTGTTGCTTAGAGTCTAAGTTTATACAGTATGTGCCCCTACATGTCAAAAACTATATTTATCTAAAAGAAAGAATGTTTAAACATGTTGACAAACAGAGGGAGAAAAGAAATGAAAAACACGCAGGATGTTAACAGAGCAAAACACCCCAAAAAGTGTGTAAGTTGAAATTGGTACGATACAACATATCAACCGACTGTGAAAAGATAACAAAATAACAGGGTCTACTTGAACCGATCGAGCGTGGGCCACCAGCCGGTCTAGCCCCAAGCCAACACTAGCCTAAGGCCCAACCAGCACTAGCCCTAAGCCAACCAAGTAGCCAACATCAGGTCCAGACGACGCTTAACCCACCTTCCCCTGTTCCCCATACGGCACATCACGTATGCAACCTTTCGTCTGCAGCGATGACGGGCACCAGGTTCAAGTGCAAATACTATAAATACAGAAAGTTCAGAAGTGAATTGAGAAGATGAGATTAAGTTTGATCCAAGGAAAAGAAAAAAAAATAGATGACTATCGCCCAAACCAGAAAGATGTGGTAAGAAAAAAGTACTTGGATAATGGGCCTTGCCAACCTTGCAAATATGATTTAACACTGCATGATTTGATTAATATGTCAGTTGGTTTGAGTATAACTAGTCCAAAGATATAAAATTTGTAATATATTACTATCTACTATATTATTAATGAATATGTTAATAAGTACACGTATAGAGTATAAGGTCTCGTGTTATTTTTGTTCGAGATCTACCATTAGGCAAAAGCAAGAGAGTTGAGAGCTGGCACTACAAGAGAGACATCAGAGGAGGAGGAGGACTGGAGGAGGCATCATTCAAGAGGAGTTGGAGAAGACAGAAAAGAAGAGAACCACGACCACGGTGGTTCAAGAGCCAAGAACCAGTCGAGACTAGGGGCTGCCAAGAAGAAGGCAAGCCAAACCTCGAGAGAGCCGGGAAGAAGCCGCAACACTCGGCGTCAACATAACCTGCACGAATAAGCCTTCGGTTTCTATCATTCTCATCCGAACCCACACCACCATGATAGATAGGAGCACCACTACAGTAGGATCATGACCGCACAGTCACATGCGCAAAACCGTCACCACTACAGTAGGATCATAACCGCACAGTCACAGTCCACAAGCATCACACGAGCTCAGAGCATCCGCATATAGGGTAGAGTAGTGGAAGTAAGCTAGGGGAAGGAAGGAACAAGTCAGAACTCCGGGAAAGGGCAGAAAAAAGATCTTTTACGGGAATTCTGATGTCGGCGACCACGGCCGCAGGCGTGCGCCGGCTCTGCGCCGCCGGCGAGGTGCGGTCCGCCCTCGCACTGCTCGCCCGTGGTACCAAGGCGGGCGACGCGGCGCTGGATGTGGCCGCGTGCACCGCGCTCGTCCACGGCTGCTGCAGGAACGGCAACGTGGCGGAAGCCCGCAGGGTGTTCGACGTAATGCCGCGCTTGGGCTTGGCCCCCAACGAGGTCACTTACACTGCTCTGATCCACGGCTACTTCATTCATGGACACAGAGAGAAGGGTTTCTCCTTGTTAGAGGAGATGAGGAGAGGTGGAGTTGAGGCAAATCTCTACACCTACAACTGCTTGATCGGGGAGTGGTGCAGGACAGGGGAGTTCGAGCGCGCCCGTCACCTGTTCGACGAAATGCTTGTGAAGGGCGTCGCACGCAATGTTGTCAGCTATAACACCTTCATTGCCGGGCTATGCAGGCATGCCAAACTGAGGGATGCCACCCAGCTGCTTGAAATGATGAGGAGGGAGGGTATCCGTCCTAGTATTGTGACGTTCAACCTTCTCATCGATGGCTATGGCAAAGCTGGGAAGATGTCTAATGCTCTACACATCTTCAACCAGATGAAGGCTGACGGGTGCCCACCGAATACAGTGACATACAATACACTTATTGCCGGGTTCTGTCGTGCTAGAGATATGGCCCGGGCGAACAGGGCTTTCTCTGACATGAAGGAGCGAGGATTGGTACCCACAAAAGTAACGTACACCATACTCATTGATGCATTTGCCAAGGAAAATGACATGGACAAGGCTTTTGAGATGTTTGCAGAGGTGGAGAAGACTGGTTTAGAGGTGGATGTGCGCACTTACGGTGTTCTGATGCGTGCACTCTGCATGGAAGGGAACATGAAGGATGCCAGGAAGCTGCTCCAGTTGATGGACGAGAAAGGTGTTGAGCCGAGCAATGTGATCTATGACATGATGATTTATGGCTATGGGCGAGAAGGGAGCTCGCACAAGGCTCTGAGGTTGATCATGGAGATGAGCAAGAATGGCTTGGTTCCGAATGCTGCGAGCTATGGCCTGACTATCCGTGTTCTTTGCAATGATGGTAAATGTCAGGAAGCTGAGGCTCTGCTTGATGACATGGTGCGTGCTGGTCTTCAAACAAGCGCAGCAATCTGCCAGGCATTATTGGATGCCAAGGCAAGACTGGGAGGTTCTATTGATAACTCTTTTACTTAAGACATGAGAGAGTGGGAAGATTGTATACATAGAAACACCATTGAGGAGCGGAAACCTACTGAAATCTATCTTGCAAAGTGCAACATAAGAAACTGTTAACTTCAGTGTTTTATTCGACATGGACAGAACTCCATTATGGGTGAAACTGATCAGCAAATTCATAGCAGCAGAGAGACAGAAGATCCAGAAGACCAGAACACTTTCTGCAAAATAGAAGGTCAGTGCTTTTATACTTTGACAAGAAGAATTTTGTCGAGCAAGCTACTTTCAAGTTGTACTAATTTTTTTCCTCGTTTTGAAGTGGTCAACCATGAGCATGCTGAATGAGTTTCTGCCATACATGATGGCAGACTATTAACCATTTATTTCTCAAATTGTCTTATAATTTGTATCAACTGCGCATCGTTTTCCCCAGACAATAGAAAATCCAGCTTTTACATTCCTGTTCTTATAGTATTCCACCAAAGTGGATTCTTATTTCTGTCCATGTGATTCTGGTTAGATTGCAATCAATTTTTAGAGCAGGGATGTCTAGTGGAGATGTGTGATTCCCTAAAACATTTTTGTGTCGCTTTTCACTAGTAGAATTTGCAGGCAAAGTTTGAAAACCCAGATTTTGTTTATTGGCTTGTAACAAGACAACAACTTCGGTGTAAGTTTTACCAACCCAAGTTGCCATTTGCAGGTTGCCAGTATTTATACGCTCTTGATGCGGCATTCTGCTTCTGAAATGCCAGACATCGGAGCGAAATTTCTCATGCACACGCTGCTGTATCTATATGTATGTTTATCATGCAGTCACCTGCATTGTATTTGCTTCCTCAACTATGCAAGGAATCTTATTTGCTATATACGGTAGATATTTAATGGCTTTGGTTTTTCAGTGATGAAGACCTCTTCCATACCCCAAGAGACAAGAATGTCCGGATTCTGCAGTCCCCTGTACATACAGTTATACACTGACCAAGCTGAACTCGGATGCCCTTAGCAGCCTGTTCGATTTAAGGAATTCACCATGTCCGAGAATCATCCGATTCTACATCTGAGCCTCCTGGTTTCTTTATGAAGGTTATACCAGTTGCTACTTGCTTTGATACTGCAATTTGTAATTTTTCAAATAGAAGAATAATTCATCTTTCAGTTGGTGTCGTATTTCTGAAGTACCTGCCTATTTTTTTTTCGAACTCATGAATAAGCAGAAGCTACCTTGGTTAGTAAAGGAAGCACTTTCTTTTTCACCTAAAATTATGGCTATTTGCCGTTGACCCGTTGCGACTACTTCTTTAGCTCATGCTCACCATGGCAATCTGAAGCATCGTCCGAGACAAAACCATCCCGTACCCAGGATCGAGAACGGACGGCGCAGATGATCTGGAGTCTGCACGGCCGGATGCGGCTAGTTAGTCCAGTCGCATCGGAATTTTTTGTACGGATAATTCATTTTTTATTCGAAATTACAGAAATATATCCGCGAGAAATTTTTTTTACAAAAATAGGCTCCAGTCGCCTAATGGTTGGGCGACTAGAGCATTTCGCCCAACCAGACTGCGACATATAATGAATCTACCAACTGTTCGGCAATTAATTGCAGTCGCCGAACCGTTGGGCGACTACAATCCAGTCGCCGAACCATTTGGCGACTAGGGGCGATATAAAAACAACGCACTTGGCCGCCGGATTTCATTGCACTGTTTTCATTCGGCCGCGCAGAGGAAGAAGAGGAGAAGAAGAGAGGAAGAAGGGAAGACGAGAAGTGGGAGAGAAGGAGAGGGAGAGGAGGAGAAGAGGGGGAGAGAAGAAGAGGAGGAGAAGAGAGGGAGGGCGCGATTTTCAGGGTTTTTTTGCGTTATATTTTTTGTTAGTGTTAGGAAAATAGTTTAGAAATTTAGTTTAGAAAATTTAGTTTATAAATTTAGTTTAGAAAATTTAGTTTAGAAAATATAGTTTAGAAATTTAGTTTAGAAAAATTAGTTTAGAAATTTAGTTTAGAAAATTTAGTTTAGAAATTTAGTTAAGAAAATTTAGTTTAGAAATTTTGTTTAGAAAATTTTGTTTTCAAATTTTGTTTAGAAAATATAGTTTAGAAATTAAGCTTAGAAATTTAGCTTAGAAAAATTAGTTTAGAAAATTTAGGTTAGAAATTTAGTTTAGAAAATATATTTTAGAAATTTAGATGTAGTTTACAAATTTAGATGTAGTTGAGAAATTTAGTTTAGAGAATTTAGTGTCGAAATTTTGTATAGTATTTTTATGTATTATTGTAGAAAATTTAGTTTAGAAATTTTGTATACCATTTTTAATGCATTATTGTACAAAATATAGTTTAGAAATGTAGATGTAGAAAATTTTTTGTATGTATTATTGTAGAAAATGTAGTGTACAAATTTAGATGTAGAAAATCGAGTGTACAAATTTTGTATAGTATTTTTGATGTATTATTATAGAAAATTTAGTGTAGAAATTTAGATGTACAAAATTTAATGTTGAAATTATTGTACAAATTTTGCAGGTATGACTCGTGCTGGACGTGACTTCGAGTGGCGGTACACGCTGTTGGACGAGCACGTGGACCGCGCGCATCGCGCTTCCCATCGTGTGCCGCCACTGGGGAGCACGGACGAGCCGCCTGAGCTGTGAGTGGTCCGGACACGCACACCTCGCGTGACCTGGGGACTCGACCCCCGTTGGACTGCCAGGTTTGCACTAGCCAGCGTTTAGTGCGACCGTAAGAACGTTCCGTGCTGACCGTCACTTTGTTTGCAGACTGCGGGATGCGGGCTACTCCCTCTTGCCCGGATGGTGCGAGCCACGGAGGAGGATGGAGCCGCCTTGGCCGCGGGCGGGGAGCGATCACGACGCTTCCCGTTCGGCCGTTCCCTGCTGACGGCTTTGTGGAGCAGTTCGACCGCCTCACGGTACGGCGTGCGGCGGGAGCCTTATGCGATCTGGCGGTGCGAGTCCACGCTCCTAACGGGTTGTCCGCACTTCTTTGGCGTGGCCGGGCTTCGACTCACCGCCGGCTCGTGTACCATATCTACGTGGAGGACTACGCGCCCCCGAGTCATGCGGCGATGCGGGCTACGGCAGGCGCTTCCTGTACCAGTCGGACCATCGCTTCCACGGGACGTGCACGCGTGAGTGATCGTTTCTGCTAAATATGTACATACTTACTACTATGTTCGCAAGTACTCACATTACGTAATGGTTCTATCGTGAGGCACAACGCGAGGGAGTTAAAGAGGCGCGGATGGTCGGCGAAGATGCGACCACAGGTCGGCGGTGGGAGGGTGCGCTCGACGGCCGCGTGAAGGAGGACCACCCATACGGCGGCGGGGACTACGCGAGTACTGCGGCTGGTACGAGGTGGACACGTGCGAGCTCGTACATGTCGTAGACCCGCCTGCCACACATGTCGCCGCTCCGACAGACACGTACCCCACGCACCTCGCGCATGACGCTCACATCGCGATACGTTACATGTAATTTCAAAGATTCTCAAATGGCAATGTCGTTTCGATGATCGACTATTTTATGTCTTTGTGTCCAGGCTGATGTCGGTGTTGTCCTATGGACCGAGTCCGCCTCACTACTGGAGAGGGTTGCCACTGGTGCGGAGCTGACCCATGAGGAGAGCGTCAGCTTTGTGCGTCGGGTGGAGGCCGGGTGTAGACGTATTGTTAGCCTGCTATCCTACACGAGGCTACCGGCGGTCTCCACGCCCAACGCTCCGACTGCTCGTCCACCAGTGCCACCCCGACCAGCGTGGCACTACTCCGGAGGTAGTACGTGGACACATCCCACATCACCTCACCCGGAGCAGCCAGGGGGTTCAGCCTGGGCACGGCCTCCTACACCACCTCACTTCACGCCTCCTCCGCACATCCCCAGCTTCCACATGCAGGGGGTGTACGCCCCTCCTCCTACCTCGATGGCGCCAGCTACGGGTACGCATCGTCCGATCTCGTTTTTATCCCAACACAACATGCAACGAACTAACGATATTAATATTGCAGGTACTTACCAAGACGCACGGCGTCTCCGGACGGGGCGATGTGGACCGATTTTTGAGTGGCGGCGGTTCTCCGACGCAGCACCGGAAGTCTCTCTAGCAGTGCTATCCCCGGTGCACCGGAGAGCACACAGCCAGAAGTGCAGCTGACTCCACCAGCGCAGGGGCGGGATAGACACCCTTCTACTCGTTTTACTTTTTCGGAGTCTCGTAACCCATTGCACCGAAGGAGGGCCAAGCGGGGCCGTATGGGAGGACGCAGGCGCGGTGACAGGGCACACCAGGGTGGCAAGTGAGGGGTGCTGCGGATGCTATATGTTATGCATGTAATGAAAAAATACGCGGCATGTTACTCACAGTTATATTATGAAGTCTATTTTTATTCAAACAAGTCTATCATCTCTTCTTTTCGCATTCAATCATTCATATATCAAGTCATCTAAAAAATTAACATACCGGTTCTCCGCACACGAATTATCATCGTATGTCACTTAACAGTGTATGTATCGATCGTTCTCCAGTTAATCTTTAATAAAAAAAAGTTTCTAAAAATTTTTACGCACCTACAATATACAATAAACATAAACTTTTATTACAACTCGACCACATTTTTTACCAGTTTAAAACTACAAAATTCACGGGGGATTCATGCAGTCGCCTAATGGGATGGCGACTGCATGCAAGTCGTCTAATGGGATGGCGACTGCATGAAAGTCGCCATACGGAAGAGCGACTGGATGCAGTCGCTTCAGCGTGCGGCGACAGATATAGTGTCGTAGTCTGGTTGGGTGAAAGACTCCAGTCGCTCAACCATTAGGCAACTGGAGCTTATTTTTGTAAAAATTTTCCCACAAGTATATTTCTGTAATTTTGAATAAAAAATAGATTATCCGAACGAAAAATTCACTCGCATCGCACGGACGGCCGCACCGCATCGGAAGGGCCGTTAGGGGTTCAAACTCCCTGCCCGCAACGGTAACTGGCGGCGTTACCAACTGCTCCCTTCTAGAATCCGAACCGGCTCTCGGACCCACGGCGCCGTCAGCCCGCCGTCACACGACCGTCGCGTCCGCTACACGTTTGCTTCCGTCTCCAGCTCGTACTGCTCCTCTTTTGTATATTCCGCCGCTAACTACTGTAAATTGTATGAACGATCCTCTCAACCCCTAAATTGATGTAACAATGAAAAATTCGATGTTGTCGTTACTATTTTTTAACAGTTAGTTATGTTTTATCATATGCTCTTACCCCTTTAATATTATACGCACAAGTTCGTTGATTTTTAACAAAAAATAGTTAATTTTGAACCTGGACAATCTTCTGTTTCTTCTGTATGAGTGCAGGGCATTGTACGGAGAGCCTTTTCCGTTTCCGTATCTCATACAGAACAAGGTCAGGGACCAATTCGAAAAAAGGCCGGTGGTAATTTATTCCTCTGCTCCCCCTCTCCCCCTTCCCCGTCACTTCAACGGGCGAGGTTTTTTGAAAGCATCATCTCCTCCTCTCCATCAACTCCCCCGACACCCAACGGAAGCCGTAGAGAGAGAGAGGAAAAAGCTTGCTCTTTTATACACTCCTGGGGTTTCGAGCCACCGCTCCCTCGCTCGCTTCGCGCCATCCCCCGATCAAGATCGATTCGCGCTCCCCGATTCGATCCCCCCAATCGCTCGATCTGGGATCCGCTAGATTTGTAAGGCGGAGTTTCGCTTGATCTGTTCGCGTTGGTTCCCGTGGCGAATTTGATCTAAAGGTTGTTTTTTTTGTGTGGTGGTTTTGCCGTGTTAGGTTATTGCGGTGATGAGGAGGTGATGGGGGCCATGCCGGAGGTGGAGCAGGAGGGGTGCGTGGAGAACAGGCAGCCTCTGGCGGCGTCGAGCTCGTCGGTGTCGGACGGGAGCAGCTATGGCGGCGGGCTCGCGCGGATGTCGCCGCCGGTGTCTAGTTCGGCGAATCCCATCTCCGGTCTTAGGTAAGGAGGCTCTGCGCCCTTAGTTGGTCCTATCATGGGAGGGATCTTGGCCCGTCCGTTGGGTAGCACCGTTTGCTTTACCTGGCTTGGATGATGCTTGCTCGGGTTGTGGTCCTGGTGCGGGGGGTGTTCGGGTGAGAAAAATTGTCTTTTTAGTGGATCGGGTAGGGGTTGTGTGGTTTTATCGGCGGTAATTTGTCTGGCCTGTGATTCGATAAGCGTTTCGTATGTAATTTTGAGAAATTCTTGCCGTGAGGAATGCTGTCTTGGTCGAAACATGGCACAGGAGTGGTATGGTGGTTGTTTGGGTGAGAAAGGTGGTTTTTTTGGGCATCCATTGGGTTCCTATGGCATGCTGAGTTCTTGTAGATTTGATGAAGCACTGTGTTGGCGTGCTATCTTCATTCATAGTTTCAGACATGGTTTGAGTGTGTTTTGGTGGTTATTTTCATATAAAAGGTGCTTTTTTTTGGGTATGTTCGTGTTATTGAGATTTCAGTTGCTGTGATTTGGCTGACTTACTTTAAGGTTTGTAGATTGATGTAAATTTGATTAAATTCTTCACTTTTTAGTGCTCAATTGGTTAAACTATGGTCCCAGTGCCGTGCACTAGTTGTTATTTTGATGGGATCATGGGAAAGCTGTTTTTGTTGTTGTTGTTGTTGTTGTTGTTGTGTCATGGTTCCTGAGGTTTTAGTACCTTTAGTATGCTCCGCTTGCAACATTGGAGATACCATTTAGTTGTAACTTTGATGTTTTTTTCGCTGACTGCTGCCCTGGTTAAAATGTCGTCCTGGTGTGCTATGGCCTATGGCAGCAGTTGCTTCATTGAAATAGGGAGGAAATTTTATTTTGTGTTTTTAGTGGTGCATGGTTTTAGCAGTTGCAGTCGCCACTATCTTTCTTTCCCATTTTTAAATGCTTGATCTATGATGTCTTAATATTGTTAAGCAATTTGTTGTCTTGGAAATATTTATTAATTGAAATGTGCTTTCAAAACAGTTGCCATGATCAAGCTTGTGTATACAATACCACATTGTTCTTTTATTTTAGTTGTGACTGGTGCCATGAAGTGTGGATATCCTTTTTTAGTAACCATTATGGCATCAAGTAATGATTTTAAATATACAAGACAGCCATTTCATTTGGTATGATTTAGTGATGTCACGTTAGTAGCAGTAGTCCACAAATTTGCAGGTGATTCGTTTGTTTTGTTTTGTTTGCAGTGTCTTGTTGCCTGTTAATGATAATCTTCACAAAATTCACTGTCCTGGATCATGCAGACATTAACAAATGGTCGATGACAATCTTTTCCTTATTGAAATATAACCGCATGATTGTATTGGGCTTTCCCCACTCAGGCTATGCAAATTCTGGCATCTTCAGGTGCTACGTAGGATGTAACTGTTCATCTAAGGGGAATCCATTAGCATATTTTTTATGAGAATTAAATGCCTACATATTTATGAAGAGTGTATATCAGCAGACTCTAGTCTCCTTCAACAACTTCTTTTTTGACATAATATGCTAGTATATATCTGCAGAGTGTGATACCTAGTATGTTTTTACATGCCCTGAACTGACAATATTTCACTATAATTTTTCTGATAAACTTTTCCTTATGTTAGGCGAACAAGTGGGCCCATAAGGAGAGCTAAGGGTGGCTGGACACCTGAAGAGGTTACTTCACTTTCTCTATTATAAAGACTTGTCTATTAGATGCAATATAAACTTATATTCATAGTGCATATATGCTATATATGCTAACATGCAATATAAATATTTAGTTTGGTCTGACTGTTGATGATTTTCTCACTAGAAGTTTATCTTTTCTTTCTGTTTGATTCCAATATACACTTCAAACTGTTGCTAATTGGCCTTAACATACGGCAACAGGATGAAACTTTGCGGAAGGCAGTTGAAGCATTCAAGGGCAGAAGCTGGAAGAAAATAGGTTTGCCTCTTCTTTCCACTGTACAACTCATATACCCAGTTGTCCTTGTAGAAATAATGAAAGCTCTTGCATACTTATCTTTGCTATTGTATGCACTATGGTTTTGTACTAATCTTAGGCCTTAAATTCACTCATCAAATATGGAGATAAGTATGTTTCTTTTTATGTATAGTACTTTATAGTGTTTGAAGTTGAAGATGGTTACCCCCATGGTTCTGCTTAGCTAACTGCCTATTTGTTATTAACAAATAGTTACATTGAACACTACACCCCATGCTATTGAGTGTTGAACCTTTTTAGTGAATTATATGTTATGAAAAGAATAGGAAGATTAGTATAACCCTGATAGTAGAGCTATGAATCTAAAAATGAGCAAGAATCAGGAAACATTGCCAGTAGGTTTTCATGTGAAAGCCAACTGTGGCTGTGAACAAATGTTGGGAGAAATTGGAATACGTGGTTAGGTTGTGCTTCCTGTAGCATCTTGTTAATGAGTAATGACTTAATTCCATTAACATGGGCCCAATTGCATTCTTATATATATACATATATATAGTATAAATAACAGGGGTACCATGGTGTCCAGACTCTATGATTAAGACTTTCCATCCATGATTGAGATTTTCAATTCATAATTAAGACTTTTCATCCTGATATTATATATCATTACACTTGCATGCATCTAAAAGCAATCTAAAGGCAGGGAGACTTGGTACCCGGGCACCCTGATGTCCCATTCCAATATATATGTATGTGTGTGCGTGTGTGTGCGTGCGTGTGTCTACATATACCAATTGAGGAAAAATGGCTAACAGAAGAGTAGTTATTGGTGCTCTTATAGTTGGACTGGTTGTTTAGTGCTGAAGTATGGCATTTAATACCAGTTGTTCCATGGGTGGTAGTTGGTACGACCGTACGAGCATGCACATGCCATATTGTAGCTAGTTATAGAAATATCAAGTTAGAAGTTTTTCCATATCTATGTATAAGTGCGGTGAACTCACAGAAGGTATCTGTATCTACCTATGCAGCTGAGTTCTTTCCTGATAGGACAGAGGTACAGTGTTTGCATCGATGGCAAAAGGTTCTTAATCCTGAACTTATCAAAGGTCCTTGGACTCAAGAGGTTTGTCACTGCAGTGTTGACTTTGTTTTGACAATAAAAAGCTTTTGCACATTCTATCTTCTAAATGTTACATACATGACATTTTTCTACAGGAAGATGATAAAATCATTGAGCTTGTAAAGAAGTATGGACCAACAAAATGGTCTGTCATAGCAAGGTCTCTATCTGGCCGTATAGGCAAGCAATGTCGAGAGAGGTATTATTTTGATCATATACGGACTATTAGCAAAAGTCTGTGTATTGTTATTAGTAGAACTTTTAATTGCTCTATTCTCATTGTTTGCTGATATGCATTTTTTTTCTTCATGCAAGATAAATTAGGGAAATTGTTATAATTACAAGAAAATCTCTAAATTTGTGGACGATATAGTTTCAAGAAAAGCTTTGAATCCTTCTCATAATTAAGTAATGCACTGCTTACTGAAAGAACTGCAAAAATAATTGGCTAACCATTCTGTTACAAGAAGTAAAAATATTCTTCCTAAATCTTCTGGCTGAAATCAAACTATTAATCCATAGCAATTATATTCCTAGTGAATTTAACTGTATATTATATAAATTAGAGCTAAGCTTGACGTGGCATAGCACATGATATGGAGCTGATTCTGAATTCAAATTTCAAACAATCTTAGGTGGCATAATCATCTGAATCCAGAAATAAGGAAAGATGCATGGACTGCTGAGGAGGAACGGGCAGTCATTAACGCTCATCAGATTTATGGGAATAAATGGGCAGAAATAGCAAAAGTTCTTCCTGGAAGGTATTACTATACAGCTTATTCTTTCAATTATTTCAATGATCCTCCATTCCCCCCATTTGGGTACTTGGCATGCTAAGATGCGGGAATAACACGGGCCATTATAGGGCTATTTTTGGTATACTGTATAAGTTGTAAAACCATTGGATTTTTTTAATGATGATACACAATGTAAAGGGGATTTCCCTTTTTCTTTTCCTTCTATGCTTGATATTCTATGACATGGCCTTCCCCTGTTTTTGGCTGTCAAAATTCCCTGTTTGCTCTGATGAAAAGAATTGCAGTTACAAGATAACCATAATGGAATACAGTGGGCCTGCTAGATCTGAATAAAGAATAGAATACTCCAAAAACTATCCTAGGCTTCTGTATCTGAATAAAGAATAGAATTCCTACTTCCTAGACTTCTGTATCTGAATAAAGAATAGAATACTCCAAAAACTATCCTAGGCTTCTGTATCTGAATAAAGATCAGAATGCTCCAGAGTATTATGCGAATACCATTCTGTTTCTATTATAAATTTATATTACATGTATCCCTATCATGAATGTATTACTGCAATTTAGTTTTTCTGATTTTTTGAATTTCTGTTCTTTTTAACTGTCATAACTAGTTTGGTTCATATCTTAGTCATGGTATTCAATTCTTTATTGTATCTTCGTAAGTATGAATTGCATCCTTATTTTGAAAAGCTGCTCTTGTACATCACCTTAGTTTTGCCTGTTCATTTCACAAGACTCTGGAACCCTGCTGATAGTATATTGCTGTTTCCAGGACTGATAATTCCATAAAGAATCACTGGAATAGTTCTTTGAGAAAGAAGCTAGACATCTATAGGACTAGCAATGTTCTGGCAGTTCCAAAACTACTGGGACCTGATGATTTAAAGGATAAACCGAAGCAGGTGGCTACTGAGGGCCATCTTGATCTGAACAAAGTGCCCAGCATCAGTTCAAAAGACCTACCTGAAATAGCTCATCGTTCTAATTTTAGCCCACTTCGACAGGCATACAAATTGGAACATGCCAAGGACTGCTCAGGGTTCACATTACCAACTGCTCAGCCACTAACTTCATATGAAGTGTCATCAATAGTTGATGGTTCTGCTGGTACTTTAATGGTACAAGGTCTAGAAAGTGATTCTGTCCCCGACAAGGGCTTGGAAATTGATTCTGCTCATGAGAAGGGTCTTGAAGTTAATTCCACACCTGATCCTGTGGAGGAGTCTGATACCATTCAGCTAGAAGCCGAACCATCCAAAGGTGAACCAGCATCACCTTTGAAGAACGAGGCGCATTCTACCCTTGGTCCTCTGTGGTACCAGATCCCTAACATGGAAGATGTAGTCCCTACGAGTTCCTCACTCTTTTCTGAACATCATACTGTGCATCAGACATCTGAACATTGCAGGGATGGGATACTGTCACCCATTGGTTGTACTACTCCCTCTCCAACGAATGGAAAAATATCAAGCCAGCTAAGTGTTGATTCAATATTGAAGAGTGCTGCCAAGAGCTTTCCAAGTCCTCCTTCAATATTAAGGAGAAGAAAACGGGATAAATCAACGCCTGCTTCAGCTAGTGAGTTGAAGAGTGGAGTAAATGCTGATAGCTTTTACACTCCCACGGGGAAGGAACCTACTACAGATACCCCAGAGTCATTTAAAACTGCATCCTTTTTGCCATTGGGTTCTCTTGATGGGTTATCGTCTTCTGTAAGGAGCTTTGATGTTTCACCTTCATATCGGATAAGGTCAAAAAGAATGGCTGTTACGAAAACAGTTGAGAAACAACTAGATTTTTCATCAGATGGATTGGATACTTGTGGTTCTGAGATTCTCAACTCTCCTTGCCAGAATTCTCAAGGCACAGATTCTATCACTGAAGCCCCAAGAATAAAGGAAAAGGGACTTAATGAACATATTATTCAATTGGAAACTTTAACCAAGAACTTTGCGCATACCACCAATTTGGATGTAACCTAATTCTGTAGTTTGCAGGTGTGCTATCGCAAATATCTTTAACCGTGCGGTCCTGCATTTGTTGCATGTTTGTTGAGAAGGCTGGTATCACTGCATTTTTTAGTCAGTATGTAGAATTTGCATAGTTTTACAATATCCATGTCGATAGCACTGAGTCCTTTAGGTGAGTTGATCATGAACTATGTGCATAATTGATTATCTCCCTTGCCTTGTAGGAACTGATGTCAATCTGATGTAGCAGGACATGAGCTGAAGCGTCTTCTGAGCTGACGAGCTTAGTCTAAAATTTGTAGGCTCGAGCCAAAATACAAATCAAACACAACCAGTGGAGAAGAGTTCCACAACTGAAATGAAGTACCGAGTACCGAAGGGTCATCACTTGCCCTGCCATCTCTTTCAACCAGGGTGTACAAAGACGGTTCTCTATATTAAATGACACTATATAGAAGAGTACATTGCTCGCTGCAGTTTGTGAACTTACAGTTAGGAATTCAGATTGCAGAAGTCACAACTGTGTACAAAGAGAAAAACATAGTTTTAGAAACTTATAGCTGAATAAGAGTTTCCTCGTTGCAATTTTAGATTTATTATTATCTGTGCGTCTCATATGTTGCGTAACTGCATGGGTCTGCTCTTTGTAATGAGTAATAATAAAGCCAGTTTTTACAGGCTAAAATCTGGCAAGAGTTTGTCAAGAAACTATTTACGACAGTCATCAGGCTTGGTTTGTTGGTTGATGGCATTGCACCTTCACTTTTTGAATCTTTCTTACAGTAAAGTGGCAATCCATGTCTTTCTCTGCTGCGATTTTTTTTGGGAGCGAATGATTGTTTCAT
Organism: Dendrocalamus sinicus; assembly: GCA_036346575.1. Taxonomy (NCBI): domain Eukaryota; kingdom Viridiplantae; phylum Streptophyta; class Magnoliopsida; order Poales; family Poaceae; genus Dendrocalamus; species Dendrocalamus sinicus. The sequence goes on along the minus strand of CM070643.1, from coordinate 13,716,121 downwards.
AAATTTTTTGTCCGAATAATATTCTCCTGCTATATGCCTATAGCTGAATCAAATGCTGTACACTGGAATTTGATAGAATTGCAATCCTGTAATACCTGAATGTACAAATATACGCGGTCGAAATCAGCTGGCTCCCTCCGGCGCTCCGCGGCGCCCGTGGCATCAGAAGACGCAGAGCCGAAGCTAGGGGCGGAAAAAAAAGTTAGTGAGGTTTGGTGGTTCGACTCAAAATATTTATTAATTAGTTAAATATTAATAAGTTAATTTTAAATGAAATTAAAATTTATTTTAGCTCAACTTGGCTCGTTAGTTTAATTTTAAAAATACTTTTAAAATATCAATAAAATTATATTAATTAAAAAACTCACAAAGACGAGAATATTAATAATATTCACCCTAGTTGAAACCGAAGGCTTCCGCCCCCAAGAGGCTGCCGAGCCACTTGTTCCCCTCCCCTCCCAGGTATGGCTGAATTCTTTTAGTTTTAGGGTTAAAGTTAATTTATGTTTATACTGTACAGTAATTAACTGTTAAATAATATATTTTTTAAGACAGAATAAATAGAAAACTATAGTAAAAAATATACTGAATTTAGTTATATCGATTAAAATCATATATATCTATTTTTCTCTATATACTACCTCAAAATTTAAATATTTAAACATAAACTGTAAAACATCAGTCCAAAATAACTCACGAAAAGCACACACCGAACCGACGCGACCAAGCCACCGCTTCCAACGCGACAGCTCCGCCTCGCCTCGCGAACCAATGGCTCCCAGGAAGTTCTTCGTCGGTGGCAACTGGAAATGCGTAAGCCCCCAAACACCCACGACTCGTCTCGGTTTCGAGGTCACACCGAAGCAGCTTGGTTTTGATCAGTGATGGCATCTGCTGTGCCCGCGTGCAGAACGGGACCAGCGAGGACGTGAAGAAGATCGTCACCGTCCTCAACGAGGCCGAGGCGCCATCCGAGGACGTTGTCGGTGAGCCATCTCCCTGCGAGCGAATCCCTTTGGGATCGGATCGATCTGGCGCTGATTTGGGGTTTGGTTTTTGGATGCAGAGGTGGTGGTGAGCCCGCCGTTCGTGTTCCTGCAGCAGGTGAAGGGCTGCTGCGGCTCGACTTCGTGATAGATTTAAACTAAGTCTAAGCGTAAACATTAATCATTAACCCTAGACCAAATACTTGAACACTTAATACAAGATAAGCGGAAGCGTACCCGAACTGGATGAAGCCATGGAGAAGAGGTCGGTTCTGTTGATGTAGAGGTGGCCGACGGCGTGAAGCGGTGGTCGGCCGAGGTTGCTGTTATTGCCGTGGACGAAGCAGGGCGTCGGTCTTCGTTCACCACAGCGCTCTAAGAGATCAGGTCTTGTTAGGGTTTTTTTATGGTCTAGCTCAACTGCCGTGAGTAGCCCTAGCGAAACCCTAGAATTTTTATATTGCGCTAGGTGACCGGGACCGAGACCAATCTATTGGTAACTGCCTCCGAAGGCGCGAGGTGGAGGCCTCCCTGAAATCTCGGGCTCTGTTAGCCGAGATCAACCCAACACTTCGATGTCGCCGCTCAGAACTGCTGGGTGCGCAAGGGCGGCACTTTCACCGGCGAGATCAGGTGAGGTGTGATTTTATTCTTCTCCCCCTTTTCCCTTTCCCTTTTGCGTTTATGTTTCATGATTCCGCATTGGGGGTAGATGAGGCGGAATCGAGTATCATCCTGCGCGGTCAGATTGGTTTAAGAGCATCGAAATTCGCACAGAGTTGATGCGCGAGTATTATGTCCAGTTACTTGTCAGCAGTTTTACTTCCTGCAAATGTAAATTCCGTGCTGGGTTCTACATTCGATCATCGGAGCCTCGGAGGCCAGATTTGTCAGATCCCCAGTTCCAGCACCGGAAATCTCAGTGAGAAATCACTAGAATCGGATCTGGAGGAAGGGGAAAGTGGACGAACAAACTAAAGGGAGGTAAAGCTACAGCTAAGCTACAGAAGTTATCGGCAAAAGATATGTGTCTCCTCCATTAACCTGGACAGCACATAAGAGGTGCGATCCTCATTACACATGAGTACTAATTACCGACAAAACATCCAGATTAACATCATAACAAACTTTAAGTAAAGTAAACTCATTCCTCCACTTAATCTACATTAATCGAACTAATCTGAGCCGTAGATGCCCTCTTGAGAGATCTGCGCCAATCCAGCCGTTAAAAGGTAGTAGACTCAGTAGCGAAACGGTATGCAAGCAGAAAATAACAGGTCCCTCCTTTCATGAGGTTCGCAGGATCTGACATTTCCTCCCCCTTAGCCATTTACTTGTCCTCAAGTATGTGAGTCAGGGAACCAAGATTGAATAGTCTGAGAATAGAACACAGGAAAAATACCTTTGATAAAGTCAGCATCTTCCCAAGAAGCGTCTTTGGGACGTAAATTAACCCATTGAATCAACCATTGTGTTACCAACTGGTCGCGGCGCGGCATGGCCCGAGTTTCCAACACTGCAGCCGGCTCAGTTTTAATCCTTCCATCACTGCTTACTAGTGGTAAATCAGGACTGGGGATTGCCTTTGGACCACAATGTCGCTTCAATTGGCTGACATGAAAAACCGGATGGATTCCAGCCCCTTCAGGCAGCAGTAACTTATAAGCGACCTTGCCTATTTTCTGCATTATCCGAAAGGGCCCATAGAACTTGCTAGTGAGCTTCAGAGCTTGCTTCAGTCCAAAAGCATTAGCTCGGTAAGGCTGTAGTTTAAGGTATACCATATCTCCCACAGAGAATTGTCTCTCACATCTCTTCAGATCAGCGTATTTCTTCATTCTGGATTGGGCTTGAGCCAAATTCTCCTTTAATCTCTTGAGCATAGTTTGCTTTTCAAGTAAAAAGTCTTTTACCTCTTCTTCTTTCGGTCCTGGAACTGAGACTTCATTGATCAATGGTGGTGGATACCCATATAAAGCTTGAAAAGGGGAAATCTTGAGTGAGGTATGGAAGGTGGTATTGTACCACCACTCTGCTAGGGCTAACCATGATACCCACTTTTTCGGCTCATTGAAAGCCATGCACCTAAGGTAATTCTCCAAACACTGATTAACTCGCTCAGTTTGCCCGTCCGTCTGCGGATGATATGCAGTACTAAACCTCAATTCCACTTTCAATGCACTAAATAATTCCTGCCAAAGTTTGCTGGTAAAAATTCTGTCCCTATCTGTCACTATAGCAAGAGGAAAGCCATGCAATTTGAATATGTTATCAATAAAAGCCCTTGTGACAGATTGAACTAAATAAGGATGCATTAGGGGAATGAAATGAGCGTATTTGGTAAACCTGTCCGCAACCACCAAGATTACCTCATAACCTTTCGATTTCGGCATTCCTTCAACGAAGTCCATTGAAATGTGAGCCCATGCCATATCCGGAACAGGTAAAGGCTCCAAAAGGCTCGGGTATTGACAGTGCTCCGATTTGGATCTTTGGCATATGGCACAATTCTGAACATATGTTCGGACTTCTCCCTTTAACCCTGGCCAATAAAATAAGTGTTTCACTCTCTGGTAGGTTGCTACCACTCCGAGTGCCCCCTACACCGAGGAATGCAGCGATTGAATGATGTTCTGCCTCAATTCTGATTCATTACCCACATATATTCTACCTTTGTATCTCAAAACTCCCGAATGAAATGTATAATCAGGATGCTGTTCTGGAATTAGAATGAGTTGCTCCATCAGTTCCTTGCAATGGGCATCCGAAGCATAGCTTTGCTCAATTGCTTCCACCCATGATGGTACTGCTACTGAAATAGCTGACAACTCCGGCCCCCGTCTTGAGAGTGCATCTGCAACCTTGTTTTCCTTGCCTCTCTTATACTCAATGGAATAATCAAACTCCAGGAGTCGTAACATGAGTTTGTGCTGAATACCTTCCCCTAACTTCTGCCCTGTCATAAACCGGAGGCTTTGCTGATCTGTTTTTATAATGAGCCGGGTACCCAAAAAGTAATGCCTCCACCTTTTCAATGACTCGATTATAGCTAAAGCTTCTTTGTCATACGTAGAAAGTGTCGCAGTTCTAATTCCCAGGGTCTTGCTAAAGTACGCAATAGGTCTTCCTCTCTGCATTAACACGGAGCCTATTCCTTTAGCACTTGCATCAGTCTCCAAAGTGAAAGGTTCAGAGAAATCCAGAAGAGCTAAAACAGGAGCTGTGATCAAACTGGTCTTTAACTCCTCAAAAGCTTTGTCCTGCGGTTCACCCCAACAGAAGCCTTCTTTCTTCAACAAGTCATGCAAGGGTCTACAGATTAACCCATAGCCCTTGATGAATCTCCTGTAGTATCCAGTCATCCCCAAGAAGCTTCTTAATTGTGTCACATCCTGAGGTCGAGGCCACTCCCTAATAGCATGAATCTTTTGAGGATCAGTGGCAACGCCCAGTTCAGAAATAATGTGGCCCAAGTACTCTACTTGAGCTGCAGCGATCACACACTTTTTGATGTTAGCAAACAACTTCTGTTGCTTCAGGATATCCAGGACAATAGAAAGGTGTTGCAAATGCTCCTCCTCAGTCTTGCTATACACTAGTATATCATCAAAGAAACTAGGATGAATCTTCTCAGATACTTGGCAAAAATTGTGTTCATCAATGATTGAAAAGTCGCTGGGGCGTTGGTTAATCTGAAAGGCATGACCAAATACTCATAATGTCCCAAATAAGTCCTGAAGGCAGTTTTGCAGATATCTTCAGGCCTCATACGTATTTGATGGTATCCAGATTTCAAGTCCAATTTGCTGAAAATGGTTGCCCCATGTAACTCATCCAACAAGTCTTCAATAACCGGAATTGGATACTTGTTTTTAACAGTCATAGCATTTAACTTCCTGTAGTCTACACACAATCGCCACGACTTGTCCTTTTTCACCAATGTAGCCGGGGAAGCGAAGGGACTGGAGCTGGGCCGAATAATTGAAGCTTCTAGCAATTCATGAATCTGTTGCTCCATTTCAGCTTTCAGCTGGTGTGGCACTCGATAAGGTCTTACATTAGGTGGATCAGCGCCTTCCTTGATTGGACTAGAATGATCGCACTCCCTTTCTGGTGGTAGAGTATGGGGGTCTTGAAATACATCCCTATACGAGACCAGCAGGGACTGGAATATGGGATTTTTTTAGTGTTTATATCTGATGACTTCTGAGGCTGTAGATCAATCAAGTATCCCTGAACATCCACTTTGAGTTTCTTGTCACACCCTCTTGGGCTAAGTACCCGAACCAAAGGAGTTGGCTGATGAGCAATGAAGACTACCTCCTTGACTCCACCCTTCGTGATAATTAACTTTCTTGTCTTCAGATCCATACTCACCGGGCTGTGTAAGTACAACCAGTCGCATCCTAGCACCAGATCATACCCTTTGAGAGGCAAGACTTTGAATGAATTGTTGAAGTTCTCTCCACTAATGCAGTAATCCTCCTCTGCTATATATGAACCTGTTAATAGTGTTCCTCCTCTTGCTACAGAAACCCTTTGCAAAGGAATTAATTGAATTTTGCAGGTAGTTTGAGCAGCAAACTGGATATCTATGAAAGTGTGAGTGCTACCACTATCCACCAATGCTATTCCCTTCTTACCACCAATGTTGACTTCCAGAGTATAAGTATTGATCCCCGACAACCCACTTACTGCCTGAAGGGAGATTTGCATCAGTTGCTCTTCTGTATCAGAAAGTTGGGAAGGTTTCTCAGCATCAATCTCACCTTCTTGACCAGTATCAGTTGGAACTGTCTCCTCACCTTCACCAGCCATCAGATTGACCTGCTGGTACTGCCTGCACTTGTGCCCCAAGAACCACTTGTCTCCACAGTATTTACAGACTCTCGGGATAAATGGTTTGAGGTTGGCCTCTTGTTTCTGAACTTTGATCTCAGGATTGGTTTTGTTCTTTGAAAAGGTAGTTGACCCTTTGTTCTATCCCAAATTAAAGTGATGGATACTCTTCCTAGCTGCTGCACCTGCACCCTTTTCCATATCCTTAGCCATCCAGTAAGCCTCACATAAACTTTGTGGCTTCAAAGGTTTAAGATAATGTTTAATGTCATTCCTCAATCCATTAACAAAACATTTGACAAAAAGTGAGGGGTCTGCATCGGATTTTCACTTTTGTATACTGCCATAAGCTCCTCAAACTTATCAATATAATCAGAGACACTCATATTATATTGCTTCACCGAATGAAAGTTTTCGAGGACTTCATAACCACTATGCTGGGCAAACCTGTCACAGATCATGGCGCAAAAATCAGACCATGGGGGTGGGTTCCAGAGTAACCCAGTGCTCCTCAACCATCTATCTGCCTTCCCTATCATATACATTTGTGCTAAATCAAACTTAGCTTCCTCAGGTACATTCGCCATTGCGAAATAAGTTTCACTTTGTCGAATCCACTCCAACGGTTCTCCCCCATCGAACTTTGGAAAATCCAGTTTCGGCCCCTTAGCAATAGACTTATAGAAATTGTGCACTCTATCGTTGCTAGGGTTAGGGTTCCATTGCCTAGCTTGGTACTGGTAATTAGGTGGATTCATGTACTGTCTAGGGTTTGAAGACCACTGCCGGTCCAGGATTGGTTCTTGAATAGGATTCAGATGATTCAAAGTAGGGGATGAAAAAGAAGAGTGAGGCACTTGATCTAAACCCCAACCAGTAGCAACAGCTGAAAATCCAGTAGAAGGATGAGTATAATTATCATCTGGTGTACCCCTCAACTGCATCCCTTGAGTGCTGTTGATGTTGATGTGACCCATTTCCTCCATTCTCCTCGTCACCTCCCTCTCGATCTCCCCGGACGGCGCAACTTCTGGCACAGCCCTCCGCTCAGGTGCTCTGGTTTGGGAGGTAACCAACCCTTGTAACAAGGTTTCCATGCGATTCATCTGATCTTGAAGATCTCCCATCTTTCTCTCTAGTACATCCACCCTGTACGTCGTTTCTATAGTGTCTTGCCGAACCGCAGAGAGTTCAGACGCCTCCGCTTCATTCCTCGCCATGGATTTGGTCATCCTTCACGAATCGAAGTTCGGCTCGGGGATTTTACCACGGAAGGGAATCCGGAACCCTCACCAAACCTCGCTTCAATCAGCCGCCACCGATCGGAAGCAACTAGGGATTTTACGGGAAGAAAAGTTCCCCAACCCAATTGCTCCCGGTCACTGCTTGCCAAGGATAGATCTAGCTATGATACCAATGTCGATCCCGGTTCCCAAAGACCGAAATCTCGGAGAAATCACGAGATCGGATGCGGAGGAAGGGAAAGTGGACGAACAAACTAAAGGGAGGTAAAGCTACAGCTAAGCTACGAAGTTATCGGCAAAAGATATGTGTCTCCTCCATTAACCGGACAGCACATAAGAGGTACAGTCCCTCATTACACATGAGTACTAATTACCGACAAAACATCCAGATTAACATCATAACAAACTTTAAGTAAAGTAAACTCATTCCTCCACTTAATCTACATTAATCGAACTAATCTGAGCGTAGATGCCCTCTTGAGAGATCTGCGCCAATCCAGCCGTTAAAGGTAGTAGACTCAGTAATAAACGGTATGCAAACAGAAAATAACAGGTCCCCTCCTTTCATGAGGTTCGCAGGATCTGACAAGATTGGCTTGCTGTTATAGGCATGGGCCTTGGGCCCAGCCGGGTTATTATTAGGAATTAGAGATTGGTTTCTATTTGAGTTAGAGATTAGTTTCCATTGTTAGAGATATAATTAGAGATATGATATGGGTTTCTATATTATTAGAGATAGGATTGGAATTAGATTCGATCTGTTAGGGGGAGCCCATCTATATAAGGGGGCTACCGCATGCTATTTTAATCAAGCAGAATAATAACAATAGTCTTCCTAGTCTATAGTCTCATCTCTCTCCCTACGCCGACGCCATCCGGCCATCTTCTTGGTGGTGTTTACCCGTTATGAACTAAGGTTCATAACAACTTGGTATCAGAACAGTCGATCCCTTCCCACGACTTCTGCTACCATGGTTTCCAACGAAGAGGACAGTTCCATGAGAGCAACGTTTAAAGCAATCAAGAAGCAGATGGCTGGGCTCATGCAGCAGTGTGCCGAGATGAACGCCCAACTTGAAGATTTGACGCGGGAGAGCATCGCAACCGACGCCAGGATTGCAGCGATTGTATCCAGGAGGAGTTTAGCTACCGGCAACACCCCACCGCAAACAGCAGCTCCAAGTCTGGAGAATTCCACGGCCGCAACATCTTCTCCACCCCCGCCACAGCTGCTCCTCCGGTCAGCTGCTCCGACCCCGCCCGAGCCGCCACCGTCACCCGGGCCGTCCGCGTCGCCGCCGCCGCCGAAGTCTGCCTCGCGTCATCTTCAACTGGCGGAGAAGCCGTCCATCACTCCAAAGACGGCGCCGCTGGTCCCGGCAGCGCCTCCGTCGCGGCCGCCGCGCCGCTTCACGCCCTACCCCTCGCGGCGCGCGGCTGTTTCCGCGACCTGCGGTCGCCGCCGCCAAGACGGCATCTCCGCCGAAGCGCTTGGCCCCAAGCGCGCCGCCGCGCGGCTTCTCCGCCGCGCGCCGCAGCTTGCCGCCGCCGCCGGCCGCTCCTCGCGGGCCGCTGCCGCCGCCGCCGCCAGACGGGCGCTTCGAATCCGCCGCCACCGGATCGGCGTTCTACGCCGCCGATTCACCGCTCCGCGCGCCGTCTCCGTCGCTCGGGCCACCGCCACACGTCGCCGCCTCTGCGCGCCTTCTCCACCGCGCCGCTCTGCTCGCCGCCGCCCGACGCCGGCATCTCGCGGCGCTTCGCCCCAGCCGTCGCCGCCGCCGCCGTCTCCGCCGCCGCCGGCGATCCGCCGCCGCCGGGCCGTCTCCGATGCGGCCGGCGAGATCCGCCTCGCCCGGCCGCCTCGCGAGATCCGATCGCCGCCGATCCGATCCGCGCCGCGCCGTGGATCGCCGCCGCCGCCGCCGTGGATAGCCGAGCCGCCGCCGCCACGCGCGCGCCTTCAGGCTCCGTTACGACCGATGCGGGGTGTCGGTCGGTTTATAAAACCGACCGATTAGTTCAGGCAAAGCAAAAAATAAATAAATAAATAAATAAATAAAAAATTAAGGAAAAAATAAATAAAAAATAAATAAATAAGAACTTATTTTGCAGGCATCATTTAGCCCTGTTCCGCTTGGATCAGACCGGTCGTCAACATCCGCTGCAGCACCCCGCCACTGTTCGTTTTCTACATCGACGCCGAAGGTCTTCCATTGGCCGCCGTCTAGCAGCTCGAGGACGAGCTGCATGTCCGGGAGGGGTGTAGTGTTATAGGCATGGGCCTTGGGCCCAGCCGGGTTATTATTAGGAATTAGAGATTGGTTTCTATTTGAGTTAGAGATTAGTTTCCATTGTTAGAGATATAATTAGAGATATGATATGGGTTTCCATATTATTAGAGATAGGATTGGAATTAGATTCGATCTGTTAGGGGGAGCCCATCTATATAAGGGGGCTACCGCATGCTATTGTAATCAAGCAGAATAATAACAATAGTCTTCCTAGTCTATAGTCTCATCTCTCTCCCTACGCCGACGCCATCCGGCCATCTTCTTAGTGGTGTTTACCCGTTATGAACTAAGGTTCATAACACTTGCTTGCTGAAAATTTTTTTGGGGGGTGTCCACTGTCCAGTGTGTGTACGTATTTGGGACTAGTGTCGGTGTATCTGAGCTTGATGGGGCCATGGACTCATGGGAATGTTTGTGAATGAGCAATGTACTATAATAAGCTGCTGTTCTCAGCAAATGGAGCTCTTGTTGTTAATGTAGAGGTTCTGCAGTGGTACCATTGTAATGCGTTCATGAGTGTGGTCGTGCGGAGTCCCTCATTCTGCTATTCCAACTGTGAATACGAGTTCTCTCTGTTTGTGTGCCAATTCGCTGACTTGTCTTTTTATTGCAGTGCGGAGATGCTGTTGAACCTGCAGGTGCCTTGGGTCATTTTGGGGCACTCAGAGAGGAGAACGCTGTTAAGCGAATCAAATGATGTGAGTCCTCTAATTTAAATTTAGGTTAGTTGTTGAGCTTATGTTAGTTGGTTCATCAGTTGTGTTGGCTATCTACGTTCCTGTGTTACTACTAGGTAGTTGGAAGATCTGTCGTCATGATTAGAAGTGTGTGGGAAAAATAGGCAGTTTTGGTGTTAGAGTTGTTTGCACCACTTAACAGTTAAAATTAGCATACTCAAATCAGGATTTTGGTTGGGAAAACTGGTTGCCAGTGTTACCATATTTGCCTCTGGTGAGACACTAGGTCAGCAGGTGACCTTGGCCCTATTTTGGCATATTTCGGCAAAACTAGGCCAGAGTGCTAAACCTGTCGGGTTCTCCTTTTCTTTTCACCATTTGTGTAATATTGTGAAATCGCATGTTTATATTCAGGAGTAATATGCTTGCTCAGTGTGATCGTCCCTAACCTACTGTAAATATCTGTGTTACAAATTCAGCGTAGACTGGTAACCTGAAACCAGCAAGTTTGCAAAATATATTACTTCTAAGCTTGTTTGTGTACCAATGAAACAAATATTAGTTGAATCCATTTTAGCTTTGTTCCTATGACTGTTCCTGTGCAATTCGTGCCATCGTTTGAAAACAGAAGCATCCTCTTTTCCCCCAATTCACTTCTATTGCTTGCCTTTTTTTTTTTCAGAAAAGATATCAGATTGGACAAACGTTGTGTTGGCTTATGAACCGGTTTGGGCCATTGGAACTGGCAAAGTGGCAAGGTTGCGACCCCTGCTCAAACTCAGGAGGTATACCTTGTTAAATAAGAGCAATAAGTGCATCATGAACACATTCTTTTCTCATATTTCTGCTTTTATAAGACTATTGTGTCTTCCTATGTCTGATACTTCATCTTGCTTGACAAATCACTGTCAATGATGCCTGATATTTGAAATTTCCATGACATTAGGTTCATGATGGTCTGAGAAAGTGGCTCCACACTAATGCTGGACCTGCAGTTGCTGAATCTATCAGGATTATTTATGGAGGTACTACCTTTATAATTGTCTTTAATCCCTTCAGCTACAATATGTTACGTTAACTGTCGAATGAAATATAACCTAAATTACTTTCATTGAAATGTCACTTTCTTGTGTACAAGATCACAGCTTACTTCGTGCTTCTCTAAACTAGACCTAGCATTTTATGTTCTCATTTGATGTCTTTCCAGGCTCTGTAAATGGTGCGAGCTGCAAAGAACTTGCGGCTCAACCTGATGTTGATGGATTCCTTGTTGGTGGAGCTTCACTGAAGGTCTTATTCCTATTTCCTTTATGACACTCTTTTTGAAAATCTTTATAGAACGAAATTCAGTCATGCGTCTCAACCTGATGCCGTTCCTGTGCCGAACTAGCCCTGAAATATTATACACATGAAGTCAATTCGAGACATTAGCTCACATATCTCAAAAGGCTAAGACGTACAATGTTACTGATGATCTCTACCTTCGTTTATGCAGCCTGAGTTTGTGGACATCGTCAAGTCTGCTACCGTCAAATCTTCTGTTTAGTGTTTTGAGATGCAGCCAGATGCTTGTAGGAGAGAATGCTGCTTATCTTTATAAGACATGTTTGACCAGCTTGTTCTTTTGTTCAAATTCTAGTGCACTGTTATCTCATATTATAGAGCGTGCTGCATGCTTATGTTTGCCTTTTTTTTTGGCTCCAAGGAGAATTGGATGGATTGTACTTGCCATCTGTGCACAAATTCGCACAATTCTGTTGATACTATACTAGTCGAAACCTAATAATTCCTTGTTTAGTGAAGTACTGAAATGCCCTTAGATTTTATTACTCTATTTGGAGGACGATTTCTTGTATGACCCCACCGTCCAAAGTTCTTGCTTGCCACTTTGCCAGGCGAAGAAACTGAATGTATGATGAGCATAAAGGTACCAGCTCTATGTAGGCTCTGTCAATTCAGTTTTGGCTGATAGCTTTTGGTTTTCTCGGTTGAAATAGCACTTAGCACCTGTTAACTTTTGGCTAAGATATTCAATTAAAGGAAAATGAAGAGAAAAGAGGAAAAAAAGTTATATCTTCATGAATAATGCAAAGAAAAAAAGGGAAAAAAGCTGTATTAAGAAGCTAACGTTGAAAACGGTTCTTAGCTTCAGCCAGAAGGCAAAATTTGTTTGGAACGGAGTTACATGAGTGCTAGTGCTAAACTGCTAAGTACAAAGTCCGATTCTTAGAAAAGTTCATAGTGTGATTTAAGCATTTGTTAAGTAGTGCGGAGTTAGAATCGACTCATGTGCTTGTCGTATTGTGTTTTGAACTCGTCAGTGACTCAAGCCATACCGTATTATTACCTTCAGTGCTTCACGTTTATATCTGTTGCAAGTATTATTCAGGGAAGTGTTTGTCTGGTGCATCTAGCGTTGCCTCACAGATAGAGACTCAGAATTATGCTACTGAATTACAATTAGATATTACTGTCTGTCTGACGTTAGCGTGCTTTCTTTGACATTTATATTTTCCTTTTTCTGTTGGTCTGTTTGATGATGTACATTCCCTTCCAGCTTTTCTACCAGCACGTGGTGTCATGAGGCTTATGTAAGAAAAGAGTCAGACCAATCAAGCAGAGGTTAGAGGCGAAACGGCTCCTCCTAAATACACGACCTTGAGACTTGCGACCCAGTCTTTATAAACGGAGTCCCACATATATACGCTCATGTGCAGTAACGGTTCTACGCAGATTCGCTTCCGACCTTACGTCCACGTCTCGTCGTTTCCTCGTCTTCTTCTTCCTCCCATCTTATCGCGTTGGGTCTTTCATGGACGTATATTAGCCAACAAGACACGCATTGTGCCGCGCAGTTACTCGCGTGGAAACGTTCAAAAAGTCCATAGAATTTGTCAGGCAGCAAATCAAATCCACATCGTTGTATTTAATATGACGAAGCCGAAGGAAGAAGGAAGGAAAGCCTTGATCCGATCGGTCCAAACAGATACAAGGGAAAGGTCCGAGTTCTCGCGTTGGCGACTAGAACAGGTCCAAGCTCTGAAGTTTTGACTTCTTAAGAGCCAGACTGCCAAGGAAGCATATACATACATATATATACGCGCGCACGGGCCTGGTATGGTATCCCAATTCTCAACGTGCGCTTGGAGCAAGATCGACAGACGCAGAAAGAAAGGAAGGACGGGCACAGCAGCCGGCCGGGAGAGAGAAGTTTGGTCAGGTTTCGAGCGGAGAAGATCTGAAGATGGGCAGGGGTGTTCTGGAGGTGCATCTCGTCGACGCCAAGGGCCTCTCCGGCAACGATTTCTTAGGTCAGTGTACGTCCTCGACCGAACTGTAAACAGAGTAGTTTCCATGCATGTTCTTGGTTGTTCCTGCTTGTTTCACGGGCTTCCCGTTCTTTGTGACTGGTTGATGGCGAACTGGCGATTTGATTCGATGGCGTGTGGTTTGTTGTTGCTTGCGCAGGCAAGATAGACCCGTATGTGATCGTGCAGTACCGCAGCCAGGAGCGCAAGAGCAGCATCGCCCAAGGTCAGTGCTTTCTGGATTTGCCGCCTCTTAATTTTCTTTCAGGGCTTTCTGATTTTGCTCAACATGCCGACTCCGGTTCACCAAAAAAAAAATCCTACGCGCCAAATGATGAAGTTAGAACGAAGCTTTGGGCTATGAGCCAGCGTTGACGTTGACATTGGCGATCCACAAGGCACAATTGTGACCTTAATTTCCTAAATGAATTCATCATACTGTATGCAGATCAAGGGAGGAACCCGTGCTGGAACGATGTATTCAAGTTCCAGATCAACTCTTCCGCGGCAAACCAGCAGCACAAGCTCTTCTTCCGGATCATGGACCACGACCACTTCTCAAGCGACGACTTCCTCGGCGAAGCAACGTGAGTGCGCACGCCAAGCCAACTACTGCCAACCACGAGCCTGATATACTGCATACTAATCTTTTAGTTGCTAGCCCAAGTTGTGAAGATTCGGTAGCTAAAGAGAACAAACTAAACGAAGCAAATCTAAATCCTGAATCTATCGGTGTTGCAGGGTCAACGTAACGGACCTAGTCAGCTTAGGCGTGGAGCGAGGCACATCACAGCTGAATGCAACCAAGTACAGTGTTGTCCTCGCGGACAAAACGTACCACGGTGAGATCAGAGTTGGCTTCACGTTCACCGCGACCAAGGTAAAGAAATGCGCACGCGCATGATCAGTTGATCTGTACACTACTGACCTCGATTGATCTCTCGTGGATCGTGAATTTGATTCGATGTTGATGTCCAATGTCAGGCTGAAGAAGACGGAGGCGAGGCTGGAGGCTGGAGGCACGGCTTTCGTCGGTAGAAGGTGCGATGGACGTCAGGTTGCTTCCTTCGGTAGTATTCGTGTAGGATGTTGCAGGATGTAGGGTTTATTTATACGGACGGCATCTTATGCCTAAGGTTGATGTATGTTACGTTCGTAGCTCTTTAGATGTACAGTTTCAGGACAGTCAATGTCGTCGAATCCGTTTATGATTATGATTTTTTGAAACAGCAGAGACCTGTCCATTGCTGAATGTTGGATTGTTGGTAGACTGCTGAGAAGGGTGGGCGTTGTCGTACCCCTTTCGGCCTTGTTTAGATGCGGGGAAAAGAAACCTAGGGAACATTTCCTCTAAGGGGATTTTGAGGGTAGAAGGAATGGAAACGGATTCTCTGCGGTCGTCGTACGGTGACTGCAGAGAGAAGTCGCGGATCTGAACCGTCCGATTGAAAAAGGACGGCTCAGATCCGTTTTCTGTTACAGTAAAAATTACTGTAGTTACAGTAATTTTTTACTATAGCTACAATACTTTTTACTGTTAAAAAACGGACCTGAGCCGTCCTTTTTCAATCCGACGGCTCAGATCCGTGACTTCTCTCTGCAGTCGCCGTACGCGACTGCAGAGAATCTCATTTCAGAAGGAATCCCCCTCAACCCCTTGAGATAATAATCACCACGTTAAAATATTCTCTACCACTATTTGAAAACCATAAGGATAAAAATCCTAAACATTCAGAAATATTTTTAAAACTCAGAAAATAAAAAAATATTTAGGAAAAGGCAGAAACGTCCAGAAAACCAACAAATTCGAAAAAAAACACTAAATTCAAAAAGGCACACAAAAATATTTAAAAATGCATATAAGATAATAAAAATAATTTAAAAGGCATGAAAATTTTGAGAAAGAGGGTGCTAAAATATACATTAACATTCGAATCAGATCCATACATCCACGCATGTAAATTATATTCATACATGGGTAAAATCCAAACTTGTTTAGCTAGTACTACTTGTACCTAAAGCATTCATCATCTGTTTCATACAACCAAATTAATCATCTGTAACACGACGCATAAGTCCAATTCATACAAAAGTTGAATTCAAGCATCCAGTTGGCCATGTGTGCCTTGTTACAAATACAACAATATGACAATTCAAGCATCCACCCAGTCCAGATCGAGCCACTGTTCTACCATGCACTTGTCTGTTAACCTAACGGACGATGTTTGGATGGTACCAGACTCTAACCGCCACCTGAACAAGCATTAACCATTTCAATTCATTGCTAATGCAATACATTCATATACAGCAAATAACATTGCTCTAATGCCCAATCTGACATAACCAATTCCTGCCTCACCAGGCAACTTCCCGTTATCCTAGTGATTAACCAATCCTAAAATTTAGTTATTTCGTCATTAACACTCGCGGATTGAATTCTACACGCTTAATATCTCTTCAATCGGTCATATTATTTAATCTCAATTCATTCTCTCCCTCTCCTGCCATGGATCGACTAGATCAACAGTGGCAGCACCGATTTCATCGTTAAGAATTCATATTAATAAACGATATTTTAATGGCCATACGAATCAATTCTAATAATCGGCATAATAACTTATGCAAGATTTGGTGAATAAGTAGGAAGGAGGGTTTTCGAGGCATTACCCAAGCTCCAACAACTGGAGCGGGGCACTTCCTATCGCTTCTTGGTCGGATCTGACAGATATGGCAGTGAGTCAGATTTTCCTTTCCTCTTCCTCCTCTTTTCCTTCATCTCATCTCTTTTCTCTCTCCCCCCTTTTTCCTTCCAGCGCCGGCGCTTTCTTCTTTTCTTTTCTTTCTTCTTTCCCTTCCCCTTTTTCTTCCAAGGCCGGATCTCCTTCTCTGTTCTTCTCCTCTTCCTTTTCTTTCTCCCGATCGGTCAACTCCCTCCTTCTCTCCCTCATGGTCGGCGCCTCCCGTGTCTCTCTCCTCAATCTCATTCCCAGTCGCCTCCTCTTCTTCCCTCAGCCGGTGGCCTCTCCCTGCTCACCTCTCGGTTGGCCAGCCCTCCTCCACTCCTGTGGAGTGGTGACAGCAGCGAGAGCAGGGAGGAAAGGGGCGAGCGAGGGACAGCGCTCTGAAACCGCAAAGAAGGTGCGGCAACCGCGACGGCGACGCGTTGCCAGGGGAAGCAAGGGCGGTGACGA
The DNA here is from genome assembly GCA_036346575.1 of Dendrocalamus sinicus. NCBI lineage: Eukaryota > Viridiplantae > Streptophyta > Magnoliopsida > Poales > Poaceae > Dendrocalamus > Dendrocalamus sinicus. The sequence continues at coordinate 13,699,582 of CM070643.1, read as the reverse complement.
GCGATGAGGTCCAGAGCGTGCTTGGGCGTTCCGCGCTCCGGTGGCGCGGGAGGCACGCTCAGCACTTCGGGGGCGCATGGGAGCCAGATTTACAAAACATGGCGCGCGCTAGGGGGGCAAAAAAAAACCAAATAATTCGCTTGCGGTGCTGAGGCCGTGCCCGTGCTTCATCGGAGAGTGAGTACCTTGGCAGTGCGCAGGGGGAAATTAGGCCATTGTCCCTGCACCAGTCTACATTTCAATTCAATCAATCTCTGGGATCTTCAGTTGGTGATTAGCTTTTCCCATCAGTAGCCTTTTGGATGCCAATGGCATCTGAACAGCATAAAATTTAGCGTATCAAGAACAAGGTCGGGACTTGAAATGCAACAGAGATATATCACAGGAACGAACGTACGGAAACAATTGTCTAATGCAGTAAATTTCATCTTTTTCTGAACTTTTGGCTTTTTTTTAGTTTTTCCCGATTCTTTTTTTGTATTCGTTTGCCACCTTCAGCTACAGTGAAATTTCAGCTGCTACAATGCACTTTTAGCTATAAGTCATAGTTTTTCAACCCAACCGAGCGGGACCTAAGGCTCATAACCTATAGGTCATTAAGTTCAAACATTAGAAAATCATCAACTAGAGTTGGTGAGAATTAAACACATCAACTAGAGATAAGGTGACACACTGTTAAGCTATGCTATAATTGGTCTATTTGCATTCCTTTTTCCTTGTCATTTTAAAATGCATATAATCAACCCTTTAAAGCTGAAAAATGTTTCTATACTTTCCTCAGTAGTGATTTATATAATTTTTAAGAAATGATTAATGGTAGATAGATGTTACTTACATCTTCGTATGCTTTGAGAGTAATGTTACTCTTGTTGGAAAGAAAAGTATAGAAACACCTCTTAAAACCTTGAAATCGGTGGTGATCGGTTCGGCTGAAAAGCTCATGGCTTATGGCTGAAAATATCAGAGTAGGTGAAAAAAAAGCATCAGAATGACAGAGGCTTATTTAGCATAATTAAATTTAAAAAAAATATAAAAAATATGCTAGCCCATTACGTATAATATAAACAAATACGGGAAAAAAAACCGGCAAAAAAGCTCAACAAAAAGCCAAAAGTTCAGAAAAACGAAATTTATTAATAATGAAAAATAAGCCAGAAACCAAAGCCGAGTTGATCAGGACCTCATTAGCCGGAGATAAAGTTAGCACACCATTTAGCTACAATTGGCCTCCCTCAATTCCTTTTTCCTCGTCGTGTTAGAATGCATATAATCAACTTTTTAAAATTTTAACCACAAATATACATAAAACTATCTATGTTTGTCACATGAAAAAAAACATGCTAGTAGTTTTATCATAAATTTTTTTATATTACTATATTTTTAATATTTTTGCTTACATATAGTTAGGAAGATAGTGATTAAAAGAGTACATTGAAGACTATGTCAATGTTCAAAACGGAAGTAAAAGATAACATAGCTAGTATTTCATAACAAGTGCAGTCAAGTTTCTCGGATGCTGACAACCGCCTGTCTTAACCATTTCGCAGTATCTTCCAACCAAGGTCAAGACTATTACAAGAAATATTGCTCATCGTCAGATTCTATACATCGAGATCGAGTATGCACCTAGAATTTCAAATATAACAGCACAAAATGTACAATATATGGCAGTACCAACACCAGCAGGGGCACCGAACCCCCACCAAAAAAAGAGCTTCGTACGTGTTCATCTATACAAAAAAAAATTCCCAAATATCAGCGTTTGAACCTGAACATCGCGAAGATCCTAGAAAGTTCAACTGAAGCGGGTCTGTGCTTTCTTCTGATTGCCTCAGCCTCAGAACGGATTAACAAGTTAGACGATTGGTACCTGTTAAAAGGTTCAAAGTGTGACCATACCACTGCACTTTACCAGTTCAATCCATGCAGGACGGACTTGATAGTAAACTGAAGAACATGGTCTTGAAGGGGAGATCCTCGCATCAAGTCCGAAAGTAATGAATCACATCTAGCATTTGCACCAAAATCAATAGCTGCAGACCACAACGGAGGAAACGACACCTACGAGTGCAACGTTGCTTGGCAAGACCAAATAGCAACGTTGTGTTTATTACGTGCATATAGTACCTGCAGCACAGTAGTACCCAAGTTCAAGGAGTGAGGCAGTGAGCACGAAAAGCCATTGCGTGCATTTACTCCTCTGTAACTTCTGCAATCTCAGTAACTGATAAGATGTCGTCACGTGGATGAGCTGCTTCCACAATGACACTAACTTCATCTCCCACTTTCCCAATTGAAATTATGGTTGTAGCTTGGATCCCAACCTGAAGTGCCGGAATTGAACAATGATACTCATAACATTGAGAGGGAGAGAGAGAGTTATATATGCCTAACAATCAGAAATAATTAGAAAGAACTAGTGGCCAAGTAGGGTAGCGCAGGGACACAAAAATTAATCATCCGTGACTGCCAGTAATAATTCAATATGGTTGGCTCCAGTTGGTTCTGGTGGGAGCAGGGTATCTTGTTCCTTATTTGAACACTTGGCCAGCTTGACAAGTTTGGCTGGAATTACATAAAACTCTTAGGTAGATTTTTTTTTTAAAAAAAAGCAAAACAAAATCCACATGGACAAAAACAGAAAGAACTTGACAACACTAGTCCGGTCAACTACTTGCCCAGTTCAATTGTGTTTGTACATGAGCAGCTAAGCAAAGTGACTAGCATATACATGCATGCCTTTTCCCTATTCCAAAATCCAAACCATGTAAGTTTTGGTGACCTGAGTCAGAAGGTAGAACCAGATTTTTTTTCTTTAAAAAAATAAAAATGGTAAGTATGGAACCAAGCTGGTTCCTGTCCCCCTACTGATTTGCTTAAAACCAGCCAGGAACCTGGTGGTTCTCAGAATTTATGGAAAATCGTGAATCAGCCTAAATCATCTGGGATCATTCAGAATCGGTAAAACGTCAGACAACTCAGGACTAAATTGGAGTGAATCAGCAATAGTTCGTTGTTTAAACTGACCAGGATATCATATCCTTCCCCAAGCCAGTTTGACCAGAAAGTGGCCAGTTTCCACTGGTTTCCTAAACCCAGGGCAGGACCACTAACAATATCTGCACAGGTACTCAAGCTCTTGCTCCAAATATAATCCCGATAAAAGCAAAAAAATAGTACTGCTATGCAAATATTACACCATCAAACAAAAATTTATTGGATGAAGCATGTTGACCTACCTCCACCAAAAGCAAAGCTGCCATACGATCCTTAATAAACTTAAGAATCAGTGCTTTATACTTCCTCCCCCTTGGCTGTCTCCTTAAGTATTCCAGCAACCAGTAACGTAAGCTGTTGCTATGGAGCCTCCTAGCTACTTTAACATGCATGCTCGCAATAAATGTCATTCCTTCTAGGTCACCAGCCGAATATGGTGGAGAGTCACCTCTAAGAAAAGCCTTTACCTGCAATTCAATACATTTCCTATCAATAATTGTGTAGATCATAGCTGTGTTCTTTGGAGTTTGGATCAAGCTAAAATGAAGTGGATAATACTACACTCGATTCATATGAATAATAGAGGCATATCTACCTGATAATGAGCTAGCAGATCGACATATCTTCGAATAGGGGAGGTGAACTGTACATAACCAGGAATACCAAGGACACCATGTGACAGAGGTTTTTGAAAATCCATTTCTGCGGCACGGAGCACACCGATATTGGCAAAGCTCCTGGCAGGCCCTTCAGGTAGATGAGCAAATGCTGACACAGCTGTGTTAGACTGAGGATGCCCTCTGTATGGCAAAGGAATATTATTGTCAGAACCAAAAGCAGCCACGGCCTCCCCACATAGTATCATCATCTCAGATACAAGCTGCATTGCTGGGTTGGCTTGGTCTTCAACATATAGATTGATGTTTGGTTCAGGATCATCAGGATTTGACACCTTGATACGTGGTTCTATCATAGCAGTGTCGATTGAATCCTGCAGACTTCAGAGTGTCAGCATTGTCAAGTAACAAATGCATCTACAATGTTAGGTAGACATAAAGCTTCAGAATGTTTCCAAAAATACAGGCGTTTGCTAAGTGGCATAAGGACTTGATGCACAATGTCCAGTCAAATCTTAGGCACGTTTATTTTGTAGCCTATCTTATTGCCTGTGAATGAAATCTGGAAAGGGTATGGCTCGTGAAAGGATGAAACATAGACCAGTAAATAGCAGAGGCATATTTAGTACTTGCCTGGCTACGACGCCATTGTGCACGAATGGAAGCAGCTTCTTGAAGAATCCTCAGTTCTTCCTCTTCTTCCAGGTTCATGTACAGCAATTCAGTTGCACTCTCATACGTTAACATGTAGGTAGGTTTGATGACTGAACTCTCGATAGCATATTCTGCAATACTATGCACAGCACAAATAAAAGTCAACAACTTTGCTATGCTTTTGTTATAAAAGAAAAACAAAGTCCCTCTCAAAGTAAAAAAGAAAAGACAACTGGCTAAGAAAATAGTGGAAAGTTACCTTCCATCTGGCTGCAAAATCACAGATACGCTTACAGATTTACAATGTTTACCCTGTTGCAAGCTCATAGCATTCATAGCAAGTCTCTCTGGGAACATTGGAAAGGTAGCAGTTGGTAAAAAGATTGAAGTTCCTCTGTGCATTGCTTCCCTGTGGAAAAAAAACAGTTTTCTTACAAATATAAGATACTACTGATAGAAAGGCTAGAACAGGAGATGCAACAGTAACCTGTCAATGATGCTCCGGGGTTGAACCAAGCACGTTGGGTCAGCAACATGTATCCAGACCTTTATCCTACCATCAGGTAGTCTTGTTGCACTTAGTGCATCATCAAGCTGAGATACCAAAAAGGAAAAAAATCCAGTGTTTAATGGATTTGTCTGTGGGCACTACTGCTAAATTATATTACTCAACCTCTTGCTAAAGACGCAAGGGCAGAAGAAATAGAAACATACTTCATCAGCCTCGTCTACATCAATGGCATACACTTTCAAAGTTGAAAGATCCTTCCTGATATGCTGAAAAGAGAACACCAGAGATGTTGAATCTTGAATGTTACCTATATGAAAAGCATGAGTAGTAACTAAATATACCTTATCTGAATCAGGGCAGTTCGTCAGAAGTTCCTCAGCAGCTGACAGAACTTCCTCAGTATACCCGGTGCGAACATCATACCTGTAAAGATCAAGATTGACATGCACAGGGAAGTATCCAACATTTATAAGGAGCTTTAGGGCAGCTGATGACGTCCTTGAGAACCCCATAGCCTTGAGAATCTGCCATTACATTAACAACCATGTTGGCAAACATCAGCAAGCAAGGAAAACTCAAATATTTCCTTCAATAAAGAATGATATTAGACAAACAAATGATTTTGAGTCAAAACTTTTTGAAGGACCTGTGCTTAATAAGCTAACATGATGATAATCACAAGGATTTTGGATATCCAACAGAACAACACTAATGTAAACAAACCACAAAAACTTATATATGATGATTATGTATGACAAAATAATGTTAGTGGAACTCGATATGTTACATTTCCTGCCACTCTTCTTTGTTCTTCGTCACATGCATCAATTGCGTATGCCTGAAGAGACTCGATTTTTTGCCTTTCTCTCTCTTCCATCAACCATGAATTTTTAGGAGGCTTAGAGTCTAGAGGCAATGCTTTGGCAGACTTGAGCAAGTGGACAAATTCTTCCAGTTCCTTCTCAGCTGCCTCTTTAGCAAGTTTCCGACGTAAAAGTTCCTCCACCTGCTACCAGATGATAAACATAAGTCTACCAACCAATACAACAATGCAGGAACTAATTACAGAAGAATGAACAAAAATAGCAATTTATGGAAATATACACTCGCTAAATACAATCGAATCAAATATTTAGCTGACAAAACATGCCAGGTTAGCAACTGCGAACTTCATATAGCATCCAATCATAAAATCAGAGGGAAAAGATGAACAAGAACACAGTGGACCCAAAAATTCCCCTCCAAGGAGATTATGATTCCCTGTCACCATGTACTCATACTTGTATCGGGTTTTATACTGGAAAGTGGAAATTGATGAGCAAAATCAGCATCCAGAGGTAAAAATGCTAATTCATACGTCCACATGTTAACTTATGGAAAACCATGCCCTCCAACAGACCAACACCATGGGCTCAAACTGAGTTGTCATACAACTAGAAATGATAGTCAGCCCAGGAAACCATCCATGAGGTTCCTAAAACATACCAGGCAGAGGTGGAGGCACATAGAGCAGTGTGGGGGTTACATAACCTCACAACATTTTTTTGCAAAAAGGCCCATTATTTTTTTCAAGAACCACAAAACGGTCCATTATATACAAATTTTTATATAGGAATCAACACCACAAGACGTGTAAATTCTATAATCGACCTGACAGGTAAAGAATCTGGATCTGCCACTGATACTAAGATCAACTAGACACAAAATTCCTAGATGTTGCCACCTATAAAACATGTGCAATCTCATTGTCAAAAGGTATTGTTCAAGCATTACTGAGGTCACCGACTAATTAAGAATGTGCATCACAATAAGTAAAACAGGCATATATTTAAAAAATATACCTGAGCAGGTGGGCGAGGTTGGTACATGGAAGAATCTCTGCTCTCTACCTTGACAAAATATACTATATCCCTTGATAACAAGAAGTGTGCACAATAGCTTTCCAGAGACTCCTTGCTACCATAAACTATCTAAGAAAATCACAAGAATCACATTTGAATATTGAAATACATGGATAGCAAATCAGACAAATCAGTTTGAATATGAAAAGACACGGATAGGAAATCAGAAGAATCTAGTGAACCTCTGACCTCTGCAAAGTCCTCAACTGTTACTGATTTATCCTTCTCAGAAAGCTCCATCCAGGCACACTCCAAAACAGTAGGGTCCTGTAGCAATTCATATGATCAGTCATGAGTCATGACGCAGATTATACCTAGTAAATTACTACACTTACAGCTCATGCAACATTTCTTACCAAAAGATCTTGCGCTTTCTCGAGAAATTCAGCTATTCTTGAATAATCAAAATTCATGATACCAGGTACAACATATGTAACCTGCTGGGGCTTTATAGAAGACAAGGTACCATTCTGTACAAAATTAAAACAGTTGTCACTAGAGAGTCCATAATGACTCTCCATTTGTGAAAAACAAATACAAATATATGCTCAGAAATAGATTTACTAGACATTATTATTCTATTGGACGAACTATAGTTATTATTTCTTTTAAGACCTGGTCAGTCACCATCCAGTTTTTCTTTCCATCAGGCCTTTCTACAATCGCAAGCAAATATCTCTCAGAATCTTTTTGAAATTCAAGCAGCAATCCTTTTTGTAATGTTCTCTTATCTATCTTATTGTCGGATAGTTCCTTTGTGCCATGCAATCCTATCCTGAAAAGGGAAGAATTCCAATAGTAAGCTTCAGTATATTTTTAAGTGGTTAAACCAAACTATTAGTAATCATTAAAAAAACCTTATGCGGAATTTCAGAACTAAACATAGATATCTGGCATAATGCAAGAACGGGATAAAAAAACACCCAGTAGTCTTTGTGATTGTATCTAAAGCCCTTATTACATTGCTACTAGACAGCATCATGATATATTCCCCATATATATAATATGGAGATAGTAGTCTTGGACATTAGCTGTATACACCTCCAGAACTATATCTATCTCCATATTACAGTACAAATTGCCCTGATATTATCTATCCAGAACAATCGCTGCAAACACTATTCACCTTTCCCACAAGCACGTCATCTAAAAAAAGCTCAGCCTCCTTGAGTCCAATAGAGCAAAGCAATGCAGGATTGTTCTTGTTCATAACTCCACTGTTTACAGGAGCAACACTAGCAGTGACCTAACTTAAGCACAGCTACTCACAAAAATAAAGACATCATGCCTACTGATCACAGATAGATGATTGAGATAAAACCAAGAGTAGTCTTATAATTTTATCTTGCTGCAACGAAAATAACGAAACAATTTGAAGTACATTATGCAACAACTAAAGTGGTTTATCAAGAGGCGTATCAGGAGTCTCCTTCCTAAGCAAGCAGTGCGCACGCTCGCTCAAAATTGCCTGCTTCACACTTTCCAGGGATCCAAACAACTTCTAGCAGCCAATTTCGTTAAGGACCTCTTTTATTAGGGGGGAAAAGCCCACAGATAAGCAATTGGATAAACAGGTCACTCCTTAGTTCTGTGATCGTGGTTCAGTGGCACCAGTGCTCAACAATCCAAGCTCCACAATTCAATAAGGAAAACATTCCGCCATCGTATTAGTAGTATTTCGTAGTTGAAGGCACATGCCCAGACATACAACTCAAACAATGCAGTGGCCCTGACGGGCTTACGCAAAATATGCTAGTGATTTTTGGACAGTAGAGTCTCCATAGAATGTGAAGGGTGCATTACTTTGCCGAGACCCGAACACGCCTCCGGGATCGGAGCTCCTCCAGGACGGAGTCGACGAGGCTATGGGCCAGGCGACCCCGGCAGCCGCCATAGAGGGAGGAGAAGTGCGCGCCGGCGAAAGCGGCGGCCGGGCGGCCGAGGGGGCGGAGGTGGAAGAAGGCCAGCGCCGCCGAGGAGCAGCCACCCGCCGCCCGCGCCGCCATGGGCGATAGCCCCGTCGACGCCCGCGGCTTCGCCGGAGAGGGTTTTTAGGTAAGCGCTACTCCGGGTGGGGTTTCTGGCGATAAGAGTCACCCGCGAGCGGAAGGCGAGAGGATGCAACGGAGTGAACGTGTGTGAGGGAGAGGCCTGCTGATATGGCGATGGCGGAAGAGGGGAAAAAATCCCCACGACCACGAGGTGTTTGCTATTCATATGGGCCGTCCGTTTCCTAGTTATGTGGTCCTTTTGGGCCGTACATTTCTTCCAGTGCTGTAACTGGGCCGCAACAAGAGATATATATAATTGGGCTATATATCTATATCACTTAGATGCTAATTTCGCTTTTCCTCTCTAGTGCTTAGCCTCTCATATACGTATAAAAAGTGGGCCTCACTAGTAAATCTTGTTCCCACCCCAACAGTCAACAGATGTCTTGCCTCTTCTCTCACCTTCCCTCTCTCAACTGGTGGCCCGTTTACTTTTTATTTGCTTGGACTCCTCAAGTAGAAGCCCCGGCTCTACGAATATTTCTCTTAGCTCCTCTCCCTCCAGTGGTTGGACTCGAGTCCAAGAGCCAAGAAGGTTTCTTAGCTCCGGCACTTCGAGCACATATGCGGTCAACCGACAGCACTTGTACTGTACTCCTAAATCAGATGAATGTAAACAGGTGGTCCTCTAGGTTACATCAATCCTGGCATGATTCCTATCAGTAGCATTTCATGTCGTATTCCGACTTATTTTTTGAAACGAAAAGCAAGAGAACTATCTTTATTTCATTTAAAGAAGGAAAGAGTACAAACGAGTAAACAGAAATAAAGAAAAAGCAGAAATTGTATAGGGCTAAAGAGAGCCATCCTACAAGACTAACGAGTGTAGCAAATTTGTCAAGCTCGCAGTGTGTCAAAGCCGGAGTGCGTATCTGTCTGTTGGTTCACAGGCAAAGGTTGCTTTCACCTCTTCACCTCCTACTTGAAGGACATGCCCTTCTCATCTAGAGAACGGCAGATACCAACCGATCAGTCTGGGATGCGTGGCCATGCGCAATTAATGTGAGATCCACGGAACCATGCATTTTAAGGGCAACACACGCAGACCTTCTGGAAGCTAAACATGTGCTACTCCCTCAGAGCAACTCAGAGCAATAAACCAAGAAAATACTAAATCTAAGAAAAACTAATATTATTGGACATGCATAACCTTATTAAATTGTATAATAAAAATACTCATCTACTCCATCCTCAAATGTAGATCGTTTTTAACTTTTTATGGTCTGCAATGCAAAATTTTAACTATAATTTATTATCATAATATACTAGCAAAAATAATAAAAATATATATTATGAAAGTATTTTGTAAGACAAATGCAATAATACTATTTTTATATAGTCAATTTATATATTTTAAGATATATTAATGTTCAAAATTTGACCACGCGGAACCTACGACAACATACATTTTGGAACAGATGGAGTACTTTTCAGTATTAAAGTAGGTGCATATAGTGAAAATATTACAATAACTATATTTTTTATCTTCACAATAAACTTATATTATAAAAGATAATATTTTCTAAAAATAATAATTTATATTGTGGAACGGAAGAAGTATCGCTCTAGAAGCTAAACATGTGCTATCATAAAGAAGAGGCTTTTCTGATGCCCCTACCGGCTGCCAAGTGTAATACTAGTACTACCTAGTAAGAAAGTTCATGCATACTGAAATGACGCGTATAGTATTTTTTTTCTGTTCAAATGGACTGTATTTATCAAGGATTTTTAAGGTAGCGAATAGTTAGCTCTTTTTTAGGAATAATATAATCACTTTTCATTTTAACATTTTAGAAATCATGAGTGACTATTTGACGAATTACTTTGATAATTTTATGCACATCGCATGCAAAACATGGTAGTTATTTTAGAACTGTAGCTCCATGCATGGCTGCGACAGACTAATTAGGAAGCAGAATGTCCGATTTATGTAGTGGTATGATCAGATGCTAGCCTTAGAAAATGATGTCATAATTAACGAAGAATGCCAATACGATTGCTGCTCTAGGCCTTATGTCATCAAGCTGACATGTTCATGGTCAAAGCCAAAACCGATCAAGCAACGGAGAAAATTTTTAGTTATCCAGTAGAATTGCGTGCCGGGCAACTCCGAGACTCGAAGCCGCAAAAACAAGTCAAAGGCAACAACATAAATAGTACCGTGTCACTTTTAAAAAAATTAGTTCACACACATTTATTTTTGCAAATCTAAGTGCTTGGTAGAACGCCAACACACCGTACCTATATAGTGTTGATCATGATTAATTAGTGCTGATCAATAAAATATACTAATTAATTAATGCTAATCATGCTCCTAATCTCCTGCCACAGTGCGGCTACTTAGGTAGGCCCGCGGAGCCACCATTGCTCGGTAGAATGATATGTATGGTCTGCTACAGCTGTCGACCTTGAGACTAAATTTATAAAAATAAATAAAAAATACTAACCTTTTTTTTAAAAAAATAGCTACGTTATCATTTGTACGAAAAGTTCCACCTCCAAGCTTTCTACTCTAGCTCGTCTGGTTAAGCCGCTCCGAGCTTGCTCCTGCCCATGAAAAGGCAAAGCAAAGCGCTCTCCGATGCTTGCGCCGTACGGATACACTGCACCTGGACACTGTTTGGTGCGCCTCATTAACAAATCCCCGAATGGATGCTTAGCCGATAAGACAGTCAGTTGATGGTCAGTGATTAGCGGTAGTATCTACCCTACTCTATAATACACCAAAATTATCTTTACTAAATCCACCCCCTCAACCACCCACATAGTCATGCCTAATCTAAGTCCACCCAGATTTGTGTACCAAAGAAGTCCAACTTCATACAAATGAATGGCTTGGATCTCACCTCAAGTCTTATTCTCTTACTCATTGAAGATCCTAAGGTCAAAATCATTTGGATCATGCACATCATTGAACCGGTACCCACCCCCGCCCCCGCGCGGCCTCCCCACCCGCCTCTCCCCGCATGCAGAGCTAGGGTTTGGCGCGGCCGCTCGTCTCGCCTCTGCTCCGCCTCTCCCGCCTCCTCCTCCGCCGCCGCAATCGCCTCTCGATTTCTCCGCCGCCGCCTCCCAATCGCCTCTCGATTTCTCGCGCCTCCGCCTCCCACCGCCTCCTCCCGCCTGCGCTCGCCGCCGCCTCCTTCCTCCCCACCCCGCATCTCCTTCTCCCCATCCCGCACCGCCTCCTCTTCCGCCCCCCACGCGCCGGCGCCTCCTCCTTCCTCCTTTTCCTTCCCTCCCACGCGCCGTCTCCTCCGGACGACGAGATCCTCCGGACCCCTTCGCCAATGAAGACACCGATGCCGCCGCCACCACTGGTGAGGTGCCACTAGGATCGAGCGCCGCCGTCGAGGACCAGTGGGCGAAGGGCTTCCGTGCGGAGGATGGCGAGAAGGGTGATGTGTTCGAGGAGATCTACAAGGAGGAGGCGGCGTCCTCCCCCGCGCCTCCTCCCCACAGATCTCCTCATCTCGCCTCCCCGCGACCTCGCCTTCCCGGCCCCTCCTCCTCAGTCGCCGTGGTCGGTGCGCTGAGCGGAGAAGGTCATGGGGCCGCCTCAGCCAGTTGGGGGGCATCGACATCGAAACATTGGAGCCGCCGGTCGCCGTCGACCACCGCATAAAGCTCCTCTATTACTTCCGCATCGCCGACGCCCTCCTCACCCAGGTTAAACCCTAACCACCCCAAAACCCCACGCCAAAATTTCTCTTACTCGTTCGTCCATTGCTCGCCTTCTCTGATAAGAAAACTAGCTTTACTTCCCTAAAAAAGCATATACTCGTAAAACACGGCAGTTTTCTCTGGTTCTACGTTGCGATTTGGCGAGTTGGGGACTGTTGTTTTATTAAGCAAAATTACCGTGAGTACTATAGGACTATTGATATGGTCGCTAATTGTGTTAAATTGCTTTGCGGTATTTGCGTGCTAAGATATATCGAGAGGAGAAGAACCTACTCGAGTCAGCACGTCATCCTCGTGAGATACTCAAGGTGGGGTGGTGAATGGCTTTGTTACTTGTATCATGCTATGATTAGTTTCTCAAGATCGTGTTCGGTGTTACATCCGACGTCCGATTGGCTGCGCTTTCTTTGTGTGAGACGATTCCAAAGCATTATCACGATCGCCGTGCGGTCAAGTCCGAGAAAAGGAGTTCTTCAAGAAGGTACTTCCACATGATTCCTCCGAGTTTAATTGCTATTGTGTCTATGGTTTCAGATGTGGTTCCATCGGAAGTGCATTTGATAATTGCACAAGATAGTGCGTATATGATTTGTTAACATGTGCAAACTTGTCGATTAAAAGAACATCTCAAACCTTAAATCTATTGCTTACGGTGAGGCATGATATTCAGGATCACGTTGAGATTTGCGTCATGTTGAAACTTTGTCGATTTTGTTTTCTGTCATGCCTCAAAGTGACCGGTTTTGTTGTAGAAACTATTGGATATTATCGATGAGCTAGAGTTGCTGAAGCCGCTTTTGCATCACTATCGCAGACATGAGCTTAACGGGAGGTACCATGGAACCTCATAGTCTAAATGGAACCTATCTTGCAACTTATAGGACAGAGCAAAGATACCCCAAGGTCACATACACCACGGTATACATGGCATTGCATCGCATTTCCTAGCTGTAATATATTCTCAACCAATTTGGGAGAAAGAGTTGTGTTCGATTTTCGGTTCTTGTTGTGTTTATACTTTGCCATTTCTTTTGTTATTCAGCCATTGGTTGGAAGTGCTCTGGATCATTGCAAAAGTTTGGGAGACATCGAGCGACATCCTTAGCAAGTGTCCACTGACAGTGATTCCCAATAGGTACGTGTATCTTCTATCGTATTTATGTCTATGATACATTGTGTTTCATTTGGCTTAAATAAAAACGAGACAACGAATCATTGAGTGATTTTTGATTAAACAGTTGGCCCAATTAATAGTCAAAGGAAGCTAATAACCTTAACTAAAATATCACAAGAACTTGATCGATTTTTAAGACGAACTAAGCTAATAAGTGTCACATTGCCCATTGCCCACATATAATCCAACTCCCAAATGCCCTACAAGGCTACAAATCAGTATAGTTGGATCAACTTATTAGAGCTTTCCCACTACATCTAGGGTTATTTGGTAATTGTTCATTCCATGTTTTCAAAAGATGTAAGGCAAAGATATAACATTTCAAGTTTTCAACTAATCAGTATCAAATTGTTCGAATCCATTTATGGTCTTGCAAAAGTCAACAAGAGTGACAAAGTCGCAATACTGTTCCTTCTGCTTGCGTGCATCCGATTCTTTTTTAGAGTTGCATGCTTCGATTCTAACTGTTTTCTTTTGTTCCACGTTTGCTATTCTTTTCCAAAGGCACATTCTATTGGTGAAAAATTCCTTTTTCCTAATATTTTGTCTGCCATTATCGTTCTTCACAAAATATGTTTATTGTTCAATACATTTTTATCTGTTACTAAATTAGGGTTTTTCATTCATTTTTTAATTACGCAGATATGCCAATCTATCTTATCCAAAAGAAGAAACACTATCTAGAGACTCCATATTAGGACACGTGGACTTTACGGACGATGGGCGGAATCATTCTTTGGAATCAAGGTATAGATATTTTTACCTCATTTTATTAACATGTTTTTCTTGAGAATTTAACCATAGACAACTATTGGCTTATGGATTTTCTTGCTACATTTTGCGGTACAATATCCAATGAATGTTGAATTAACACAAAGTGATATCTCCAGTAATAACTCGATAGTTTTAGCTTTACTATCTCAGTAAAAGTACTTCTCCATTATTTCCTCTTTTTGTTTCAAATATTGTGCTCAAGTCCTTTCAATTTGGAATATTAAAAACCATGAATATTTAGAGACATTGTTATTCAAATGTTTTCTTGGAGCTCTTTCGACTTCAGGAATAATCACAATCATTTAATGTATATCTTGTTCGGAAACATTATAATTTGAACTGCAAGATCTGGTATAGGCTTTTGAGCTGCTGAATTAGCAAGACTGTTACCAAGCCATGTCCCGCATATTTTTCTCAAACATTATATTTTTCTCTTGACAGGTGGTGATTGACTTAATTCACTGCATCATGGTGCGGACCATGCCGCGTCATTGCGCCGCCACGATCTCGCTAAGAAGTTTCCAAATGTTGTTTCCACTGAAGGTTGATGTTGATGAACCAAGGTAGTGGAACTTATGGCATTTGTTTACATAGTATCGTAGTACAACTTCGTGTTGTTTTCCTCCGATTTCCTAACAAAGGTTTATGTGACAAATGACCTATTCTTTGAGAAATTCATTGTTCGAGCCATGCCAACATTCCTGTTCATGAGGAGGGTTGTAGACTAGATTTGGGGTTTTTAATGACAAAATCTGGGTTTTGTAGTTTCCATTAGTTGTAGACTAGATTTCTTGGGAGATAATAATAATTTCATGTGTAAATAACTACAAACTTTTGTCCTTGCAGTTACTAGATGTTTCACTGGGGGTATTGAGCCATTGATCCTAAAATCAATGAGTTGTAAGATGATCAGCCGTTAATTAATTTTTGGGCAGTAATGAGTTGTGGACAATACCTTCTGTATCCAATTTTCTCCATTAATCTTATACTTCAGTACACCGTATTAGATCGGAGGAACTCCCACCAAACCAAGCACAACACAAGTGTTCACCAAATTTCAAAGAAGAAGATTGATTGGCCGGCGACCCTGGGCTGCTGCCCGAGCTCGCTGGCGAGCAGCCCCGCCGTCATCCGAGCTCCGTGACAAAATCCTCCACCTGTCGGCGGCCGGGTCTATCTGGGCTCCCACCGCCGGCGGCGGCTGCCATCGATTGCAACCAAGACTGGTGCCACCCAACGCTGCTTGAATGGTCTCCTGCCGAGCCCGGCCGGCATGGACATTGTGAGCATCTATTATACTATTTTGTTTTGGTACTGTAATATTTATACTTGCACCTGCAGCTCAAGTCAACAACAACTATTTAGCTGGTCAATGTTATGAAGAGATCATTGTATCTTCAGTTATTGCACTTTTTTCATATTCCAAAAAGAACATGTACAACTCCTATTTTCATTTCTTAGTTCTATGAGTTTATTGCTGCTCCTTTATTAAGTTCATAGGCGCATGTTAATATTACTCATCTATATCACCTTTTAGTATATCATACTTGGTGTGCCATTCTGTAAGTCTGTAACCCTGGAGGTGGCCAACCATAAGCCCATAACTGTATATATATATATAATAATAATAAACTTTTCTGACCTTTTTCTATATAGGATCACTACAAGCTTACAGAACGCTATAACAGTATAACCTTGTTATGATATCTCATGGTTGAATGCATTGTGCAGACATAAAGTTCATGTGATACTTCGCCTTTTGATTTTCGCCCGATCTAACACCATATGTTCAAATGGTTAACTTGATTATTATTATTATTATTTTATAGTAATGAACTCGCTTCCATTGGTGTTTTTACTTGTGATTTTCAACAAATCACTTATTGCAAAATTTGGATGGGCAATGGACGTCGACCCGGATTTCAGATTCTAAGAGCATTGGCTACCGGGTCAGTCAGCCCGTAGTAAATTTGATCCACCTTCCAGCCCGTCTCCCGGACACTAATTGCAGCTAGGAAAGGAAGAGCTCGGTATTTGTTTTTTTAAGTCCCCCTTGCTCCTGGAAAGAAGAAAACACCCCACATTCTCTTTGTAGGCCCTTTTTTTCCTCTTTTTTTTTTGGTGTACTTGCCATAGTTCGATTGCCTTAAGTTCTGTATGCATTTGGGCTGAGGAATTTGAGCTCGTTGAGAACGGATGGACATTCAATTTATACCCAATTAATCTCAAATATAGATGACCTTGGGACTGCAACTGTGCCGCGAAGGTGTCGTTTGGCTGTGGAAGCGAACTGTGCTGTGTATGTACTCGAAAACTGGTCGTAAATGATAATGGAAGTAGTGCTGATGTGTACATTTTGAACAAAGATGTTTCGTGGTTTCTGTTATGCTTGTAGGTTTGAGTTATATACTGCCATGTTAAGTTGAAGCTGTCCAAAAATCTTGTGTTTGCCAGGATCTGTTCAGTCTGCTGTCATCTTGCTCAACGCTGATAAATCCCAGTCGTTGAAAAGGTGCATGCATCTAGGCCGTCAGATCGAGTGTTAGTCTCTACCCCTTTATGATACACCAAAATTTTCTTTACTAAATCCACCTCCCTCAACCACCCTCACAGTCATACTTAATCTAAGTCCACCCAGATTTGTGTATCAAAGTAATCCAACTTCATACGAATGAATGGCCTGGATATCTCCTCAAGCCTTCTTCTCTTACTTATTGAAGGTCCTAAGACCAAAATCATCCGAATCATGCACTCATGCATGTACAATATGATATTGCGCTCACGTTTCTTCGCTACTCTAATCGTAAATATCGTATTTCAGAGCTGACCTCTTACTCTTTGGTGCATCATGCATGTATGGTAAATAGTGGTTAAACTTACGTGCTTAGTTTAAGAACATAAAGTTGTGCAAACATTAGAAACAAAAAGAAACTAACAAAGCAAATTTGCTCTTCAAGACCTATATATTTGGATGGGCGGAAATTCGGTCCTATCCTGGACCATCCAAACGAGGCCTCAATGTATATGTTCGAACATTCTCTACCTCCCTCAAACAGTGCTCTCTCCGGAATCCAGATTCCAAAGAAATAGTCGAGGAATCCAATGATGTTGTCGCCTCCTCAAAGGATCAGTCGTTATGTGACATTCATTATGTGACAAAAATATTTGGTTATACAATATATGAGACGTGAATCTTAATTAATCTGATTGTTCGTTTTATTTTTTACAAATTTTATCTTGTTTTATATTTTACCGTAGCGTTAGCACGGGCACACTACTAGTATATTATAAAAAACGAGCCGTGCTGGTGCGATGTTTCGCTAGATGTATAAAAAAATATGGTGCATGAATTTGGGGAAGTTTTCCTGAGACACATACTAGACTCTTTTGACCATGGACACTGGGAACGTGCTAAGGTTTCTTCCACTAGAAGACGAGCTTGCAAAAAAAACACGCAGATTATGGCATTAATACCAAGTCAATTAGCCTAATTAACGATTAAATTATACTCCAGTTTTATTGCTCTGTCATATATGGTGTGCGAGTCTGAAGGGTGGGAGCAAAGTCAAAATCTGGTGCTGTTAATCGGCCTTGATCTGTAACGCTGAGATCTAGACAGATCGAGCAGAAGACCAAAGAGATACCAGGCGTTCTTTCGTCACGACCGATGAATTTTAATTTTAGCGTAAGTATTTTTATAAATAAATCAAATATTGATGATTCGATAAGTTATTTTTTAAAAAATTGTCTCGTTAAATTATTTTTAGCCTTTCTATAGTAACTAGATGAGTGTCTTTTTAAGACGAAATCTATAAGTTAATTGTGGTACACACTGTAGCGATTTTATTTATATTGGTCAAAACCGTACGTAAGTTTCTTTTACGCTATACTCTCTCATAAACAGACTAAAAGCTGTAAGACACAGCTATAAGTTATAAGTTATAGCCCATAAACAAAGACTGGGTTCTTTTGGGTTTAAAGTGGTTTATGCTTGTATAGTCTACAGTAGCTAGCTTTTAAACGATGTGTTTTTCAAGACGGGTCAATAGAAAAATTGTAGTAAAAAGTGTACTGAGTTTAGTTGTACCGGCCAAAATTGCATGAGGCTATTTCACTTTGCGTACTGCATCTCGTGAATTGCCAGAATTTAAATATTTAAACTATAAACCCAAAAGAACACCTAAAAGGCCCATGGTCATTCGCACTGATCTGTGGCTCTAGAATTTTATGGGCCTGTTCTTTTTAGTTGCGGCTTATGATTTATAGCTGTGGCTTATAGTTTTTAGGCTATTTGTAAGAGAAAGCACGAAGTAACAGAAACTCGCAGGTGATTTTAGCCGATATAAATGAAGTCGCTATAGTGTGTACTATAGTCAACTTATAGATCTCGTCTAAAAAGATATTTCGTTTAAAATTAGTTACTAAAAAAAAGTTAAAAAGCAACTTTTAAAAGTTGGAAAGGACAGGTCCTATATCACGTAGTGGATGCCGAGGCATGCGAATTGGTTTTTGCTGCATGCGACGGCGACGGGTTGCAATTGAGTATGTACTATATTTTCTACTGTTCTGGTATTTTGGAGTCGCGCGTATATCCAATAACTAGCCAATAAGCACATGCCGTCTCTGTCAAAAATCTAAACAATAGTTCTTCCATTGGCGTGAGATGCAATGATCCGACAAAAACCTCGACATCTTTGATTTGGTAATGCTGAAGAACAATGTGTTTTTTCCTAGCCTATTTTCCGTAGCTAGCGCTACTCAAATTTGCTTCATTGAATAGCGCTTTTCTTTGTTCATTTTTTTAATTATGTACTAGTAGTACGTTGAAACAATCCTTATTTTTATTAGACTTGAACATCATATTTAAATTCAATTAAGGATTAAGTACGTAACAAATAATGTAATTACAACTAATTCAATTATATAAATAACCCAACAAGGAGGAAACCTCGCAATATTTAAATACTAATAGAGCGTAAGAGACAGGATCAAACCTCGCAATATTTAAATACTAATAGAGCGTAAGAGACAGGATCAAACCCTAACACAATGGTATTAGTTACATCAACATAACAATTAAAATACAAGGATACAACATTTGCCATTGTACATCATACAATCTCGAATGCATACAATACATATTTAGTTACAATTTTGTTTGGCAAAGTAAGTCGTAGGTGTCGTGAGGAGCGAGTCGATATGGAGGTTTGGCAAAATAAATCAAAAACTCGGGACACAAAAAAGAAAATTAAGAGAGGAAGAAGAAGATTGCCACAAGAACCCATCCAATTTAGAATACTAGATCATAGCGCTCATCAAGGTACCAGGACCGTTTGGGGCCGGTCGACACCTCTCACTGTAGTGGACTTCATTATCCAGCGAAAACCATACCAAAACCACTATGAACCCATCACACTTACCTTAACAACAGAAGAACTGAGCTACAGTACCCGGAGACCTCCATTGACCATTGGTCCATGCGAGGGGCCTTCCTTCTCTCCACGCACAATGGAATGAGAGGAGGCTGTGGATAAGACTGAGCCATTTGGGAGAGCAGGAGGAAGCATGTTCCATTTGCCTCACCGAGCCACCAAAGCAAGCAAGGGAGGACCTCACCTCACAACCCCACTCTACTTCCCCTTCTAGATCTCATCCAACCAATGGCACACGAGAGAGAGAGAGAGAGAGAGATTAGAGCTTGATGCCACTCGAGAGGCGTCAGAGAGGGAGGAGGAGTAAGAGGAGTTGGGGAAGATCCAAGGAAGAAGGAGCGAATCGCGTTCTCGATGGCCCTGGAATGAGGGTACCAGTCTACCAGATAACACCGAGGAGGAGGTCAACCACTGGTACTTCCGATTTTCCTAATTTTTAGGGATTTGGTTCTAACTGCTAGTTTTCTTGTGATGGGTATAAATACCCCCTTGTGTCCGGTTGGAGTAGTAGTTGCTCGACCATTTCTATTCCTTTGAGTTAGTGTGAGGTGCTCCTTTCAATTGTGTATGTGTTACACATTGTGAGTAAGGAGAGTAGTCTAGAGTGCATGTGTTGCATCTAGAGTTGGACTTAGTGTTTATTTGAACTTGTGCGTCATTGCAAGTAGTAAGGGTCAAGCGAGGGGCTTGATTTATTACTCTTGGAGTTTGCTGACTCCTAGACGGTGTTGAAGGCATCATGCGCAGTGATCTTCTCAAAGAAGTTTGTAAGAAGTCCCGGCAAATTGTAAGTGGTGTGGTGCTCACCATCTCTAGAGTGGAGGAAGAGCAATCTTAGTGGATTGAGGTGTTTCGGCTTAATTTGTGGAGCTGGTCTAATTCGTTTGGGCTAACCTCAACATGCACTAGGGGGACCGGCAAGTCTCTGAACACCACGGTAAAAAGATACAGTGTTTTGGTGGTTTGTTTTCTTATGCTCAATTTACTTTCAAGCAATTTATATTTATATAATTAAGTTGATTGCTTGTTATTCTAAGATTGCAAACCTTCGACATATACTTAGGTTGTTGGAGCACTTAGGTGAATCTAGTTGATTTAAGCTTTATTTGTGCTAAAACCAATTTGATTTAAGTTTCCATATTATATTCTTGGTTTTAGCCAAATAGCTTAAGTATAATTAATTTAATTGAAATTTTTAGAAACAACTATTCACCCCCTCTAGTTGGCCTCCTCGATCTTACACTAGCTAAAAGAGTTTGGAGTAGCTATAGATAAAGTGACACAAGCCTGCGCAGTGCAAATTAAATCATGAATCATGCCTGTCTTCTAGACTAGAGGCTACGGAGATCGATCGTTGTTCTTTCTCTTTATCAGGGTGATTAGTAATGTTTGGAATACTACAACATACGAAATCTCTCTTTAACTTAATAACTAATTTTATTATTGAGGAAGAAAAAAAATCGGAAAGTTGATTATGAAGAGATGAGTCATACCATTTCATTTGTTGCTAATAATACTTGCCAAGTACATTGTACTTACCCTTACTATTAAATTTCTTTATTAGATCTGAGTCCGACCGGAGAATACCTCGAGTGGGACATAGAATTTCTAGGCCCAGAGGATATCGCGTGGGACGAGTGTGATCATATCGAGGACCAAGGTGAGGTGGACACCCTATTCAATGGTTGGGACGAGTAGGCGACTTTTAGTGCATTATATCTAAGAGTTAGGGTACATAAATAATTTATATCTCCTTATGTATCTGATATTTGTACTAAAGACTTTAGCCCTATGTGATTGGTTGTTGTTATAATGCAAAAGTCTCTGGTTATTGTTCTACTATGTAACTCTGATATAACTTATTATTCCTTAAGGTGTTGATCTTAGGGAGTAGTGTCATATTTTGAGAATAATGATACAGATGTCACATATGTACTACTACATAAATATATTTGTTTTTTTAAATATTTTCATCCGTAGTTAATGCGCACCTGCTCTCTTCAGGCATAATGCCATTAATTTTATTGTAAACATTACTAGTACAAGTAGGATCCATTAAAGTAAAACTACTGTCAATGATGCAACTTGCAATTGCAAGGAATTAAAGCTAGGTGATGTTCTCTCTCTTTTTTTTTCAGGAGGAGATTTTTCTACGATGGATGCGTACTGTACGTTAGCATGCATGCCGGTTTTGTTTTTTCGTCAATGATCGCATATACAAAAAGAATACTAGGACGAGTATGTACTAGATAGATTGCTCCGAGAAAACAAACGTCTTAAAGAAAAACGAAGGCCTGAGATACCTATAAAATAACGACCAGATTTTGCGGGTCACGATGCTTGCTTCGCTACTTCGTCGGAGCTCACCCTCCTGTCTGACCCGAAAAGATTCGTCTGTCAATTTGTTATTCAATCCTGGTGTCCAATGTACCGAGAACTTCCAGAAGGAATCCCTGCGGCTCCCTCCACTTGTATCTGCATGTGATGCAGTTCGTACATAAATAGTCTCTGACAAAGAGACTCTTAACAAAACTAATTTGAGGGAGAGGGGGAGATTTACGAAATATGCATATGGACATCTGCAATTTAAAACTATTAACAATTTCCATGGCCATCTATTTTTTTTATACTTATGGTGTGGGTGCAGATCACATAGGGCCTGTTTGGTTGCCTGCATCATGAGCTGATGCAGCTGCATGAGCGTGACCAGGCTGGGGAGGGAAGCTCCTCAGCTGCGTTCCTCCTCAGTCTGGCTCCAGTTGTTTTTTTGCATCCGCTCGTGCAGGCTCTCTCCTCTCCGCAGCCAACCAAACATCATCTCCCTGCATGCGCTGGTGCGAGCCACCCACATGCAGGCAACCAAACAGGCCCATAGGTGCTTGGATCGTAGCTTACTATATCCGATCGCAAAAGACGGCATTTATAACCTTTTAAAGTCAATAAGATGCCAATTTGATCACTCAATTTTATCATCGTAATTTTTAAAAAGTTATAAAAATGTGATGTTATGGAAGTATTTTTTTGTGACAAATTTATTGATGCCATTTTTTTTTATCGAAACTACATATTTTTGATAATATATTTAGTTAAAGTTAAAATGATTTGTCTGCAGATATTTTAGAGCGACTTTTTTTTTTGCAACCGGAGGGAGAGAGTAGTCCACAAGTTGCAATAATGGCCGCATAAGTAAGCTAAGCTCGTTAGCTTCCTTCGGAGCCAGCTGGTCCTGTTCACATAGAGCTTTGGGTCCCGCTGTTTCTTTCTCGACGTCATCGACCTACACAGTAGTAGCTAGTGTGGTACCACTGTTCTATGTGTTACGGTTCGAGCAAGATGGTCCATTCTCCTTTGCCTGCACGAATTATTGTTTTCCCATTTTTTTTCTACTCACGAGATGGTGTAAATCACGCGCGGAAACATGTTGCGTTGGGCGGTAGACAGTCGGCAAAGATCCCAAAAGTCGTTTTAGGTTTCAGGGATCGTGCCAATAGCTTGCGCACTGTGTGGTAACCACAGCGAGCAGTTCTACCGTTGTCCTCGGTGTTGACAGCCGTTGCGCAGGAGGTAGTAGCAACAGCGGCGCATGAGAGAGAAACGCCGGTGACAGAAGAGGCTGTGGTGGGCGGTGGCTCAGCGCAACGGGGGCAGGTGAAAAGGGAAACGACGCCCGAGAACATACGGAGCCAGGGACGGCCACGGCGAGACGAGGGAGCCGGCGGCACGGGTGGGATGCGCATTTCACCGTGCACCCTCGCATCCTGCCCGCGTAAGTGCGTGCGACGACGTGGAGGGCCCCTGCATCGCACGCACCCGCCGTGCGGACGTGTCGATCGGCTGCCACTCGGCCTCGCGCTGCCCTGCGCTCGTACGTGGAAGCAGCGTGGCCGGCTCGGGACCACCACGTGGCCAGTGGGAACTTGGTGGCCAAGCTAACTGTGTCCCGCACATCGGTGCACCAGGCAGACGAGATTCTTCCGACTGAGCACGGGAATTGCGGCTCCCCAGAATACAGCGATGAGCAGCATCGGGGGCCGACCGTGTAGAGGTCGCTGTCCGGTTTCCTTTGGATATATATATCGGGCCTATGGCAGCAATGATCGCGTTCTTGTCAAGCTTTAATTTTGGCGCATACATCCAGTAAGAGATGGTCACGTACGTACTGTACATGTGTGTGTGTTTAGGTGATCAGAGCAGTACAACACATGGGTAAAGTTTAAAATTAGAATGAATTCAACCATAGAATTGTGATCAAACAGCACTCAGGCCTTGCTGAAAAGGATTTATTTTAAATGTTTTTTGGCTGAAAATTACTGTAATTGGCTGAAAAAATATTGTGGCTTATTTGGCGTAATTAAATTAAAAAAATTAAAATAGAAAAAGCAGGTTAGCCCGTCATGAACAGTACAAACGAATACGAGAAAAATAGAACCGACAAAAAACTCAAAAAATCTAAAAAACAAAAAAAGACGAAATTATTGAATAGTGAAAAATAAGTCAGAAATCTAAGTCGAAACGAGTGAGACCTCAGTTTACATATATTGGACGGACGTAGCACAAAAATTGAGAGAGGCACTTAGCTTGTGCCATGTGACGACACCGTAGTAAATTTGGATGTCGGAGCCACTCAAGTGAGGGATCCAGATGTTAAAATAGTTAGGGGGTGTTTGGTTCCGATCCGTTGCTAGCCATGCAGGCTGTGGCGCCGCCAAAGAGTGTGGCGAAGAAAAAGGCCGCCACAAGTGTGGCGTAATTTGCACGGAAATGAACTAACAGATTATGTGGCTGTCTCAGTTTATTCAGGAGCTAAACAACAGCCAATTTCTCTGTGGCAGCCACAAGTGTGGCGTGGCAAAATTTGGTCAGGAACCAAACACCCCTAACCCAACTACAAATTCAATGTGAGTAGGACGTGGACCTTCACTCGGCTTCTCTCGGTTCGCCCATGGTTTACATGACATATATACGTCCACATCAGCACATATATTTCATGCAGCTGCATGGAGCATCCGTTTCATCTGTCTTTCACATGCAAAGACATACGAGCGAAAGCTATTTCGAAGAGCTTACCTATGCAGCTAGTTAAGCGGCGCTTTTTACAGTTTTAATTATTAAGTCGTTCGATGAAACTAATAGAAAATCGTACAGCGCTATTTTCTGCAAATTTTGTACTACAAAATTCGCGTTTCTCCGACGAGCGCTAGTATTCGGATATCGCCCCGAGCTGCCAAGGCAAACACCAGTCGGGTATCAACACGGCACAGCACTTCACTAGGCCAACCTCCAACAATCAACGAGACGGTCTACGGACACAGTCCACCCACGCCCAGCTCTTACCTGCCGCCCAAGAGGCTGCTGGTTCCACGAAGGCTATACTTCTCATGTTACGGGTATGACTTTCTCCAAATAAATAAATAAAAATATATCTCTATCTTTTTTTTAAAGCTACTTATTAAAATAATTTTTTAAAACAGTTTATTATCATTTAGTTCTATTGACAATCAAACCACCGATCTTATATAAATTGTAAAAAAAACTAGTCTCATAGAAAAATTAAAAAGGACTATCTTTATTGCTATATCAGGATTATAGCATGCTCTTGTAGAGCAATTATAAAGAGGATACTACTAACTCTAACTCTGCTATTCCTTACATCTATTTATCGATCTATCTCTTGATTCTGTGTGTCCTTTTCTTCTTCTTCTCCCGTAAAGTTTTATGTAGCACTGAAGAGACATCGGTTATCTTACCAGAGGAGGCGTTTTGTCGATGCCTCATGCCTGGGCGAGTAGACGATTGCTATCAGTGAGAGAGTTCTGACAAATAACCATCGATTAGTTACTTGTCAGCGGGAGAAGATTGTAAAAAACAACCGTGGAACGGTTATTGTCAGAGGTGTAGGTTGCTATCAGCGAGAGATATCTGATAAATAATTATTGATTAGTTAGTTGTCAGTGGGAGAAGATTGTAAGAAACAACCATGGGGTGGTTGTTATCAAGGGCATAGGGCCGAATTATCGCGTGGTTATTAGAGTTAGGGGTACACGTGTCCTATTTCACTATACGAAAACTGTCTGAAATTAAGTCCAATTATCGGATCATAAGATCTCCGAGTAGTGACTGATCAGGTATTAATTTTTTGACTAGGGATATTAGGATAGTAATCTTTTGACCGATGGTAGTTAATCAGTATTGTTTTAAGTGATCTATAGTTATATACTGATAGAGTTATAGTAGCTCCGAGCTTTCATATTAAATTCGTATTTAATAAATTATTCAATACTTGGCAGGTTCATCCGCATGAATACGCATGTTAGAGTAAAAAAAACATTCAGCCGCACCACCCGAAACTTCCCTCGCGCGCCGCACACCCCTCCGTGAACCCACCGACCGCATCCGCGCCGCCGGCTGCGTACGGTGGACAGGGCGCACGGGCAGTAGACGCGCGCTCTGTGTCGACATTTCCGCACGCACCTGCGTTGATAATTACCCGGCTCGGGCCAGGCCAGCGCCAACCTGCGCCTCTCGAAAACACTGGTCCGCCTCCCCCCGCGCCCACCTCGGCACGTCCTTTCCTCTTATCCCCCAAGCGTCTCGCGTCTCTCGCCTAGCTGGTCGCCTCTCTCCCGGGTCGCAGACTCGCAGCGCAGGTACGCACCTTGACGAGGAGGAGCTCGTCGACTCCGGAATCCGTACTTGCCAGTGACGCATCGAATTGCTCAGCGCGTTTCAACCCCGTGGATTCCTGCGCTAATCTATGTTTTTTTCGTCCTATTTTTGTGCATTTTACCAGGTAGGAGATTGATTCGAGAGTATTTTGGCCTTGCATGCTTGTGGCGGTGGTGGTGTTTGTGTGGTGCCCAGCCCATATCGATGATCATGGATGCTGGGCTGCACGACTTGTGCACGCTGCTGCCCGGATCCAAGCGTGACGGCCACTTGCCAATCTACCCCCAAATCGCGGCCGCCAATGGGTTCACGGCGGAGGAGCTTGAGTCGCTGCTGTTCTTGCTGTCCGATGGTGTCGATGCGGGCGGCTACCTGAATGTTGCCGCCCCCCCGCTGCCGGCTGCGTCCACGGACAGCGCGTCGCCGCCGAGAGATGTCTCGGTCTCTGCGGCGGCGGGGCAGTCGCAGCCCGACGACTCGGAGGCATTCTCGGACATCGTGCTCGGCTACATCAACCGCATGCTGATGGCCGAGGACATCGACGAGAAGTTCGAGCACTACCCTGGGCACGCAGCGCTGCTCGCCGCCGAGAAGCCGTTCCTCGATATCCTCGCCGACCAGCCGCCGTACTCGGGCGGCAGCGCGGTCGAGAGCCCCGACGGCAGTAGCGTCACCAACTCCTGCAACAGCCTCAGTTCCTGCAACTGCGCCGCAGCGTCCTATGGCCCCGGTGCCGTGCAGACGTCGCCGGTTCTCGAGTTCCCCACGGCCGCGTTCCTGCAGTCGCCGCCGCAGTGTCGGGATCTGAGCCCCGAGGGCAGCGTGTTGGAAGCGGGCGGCGTGTGGCCGTACGACGCTACGGAATTCTACGAACTCCAGACCAACACGGTGCCCGAGGCCTTGCTTTCGCAGTCATCGTCGTTCGCGTCTTCGAACGGCAGCAGTGTTACATTATCAGAGGGCTTCGAGTCGTTGCTGAGCTCGGCTGGTGTTGTCTCTGATGTTGGCTTGAACGATTTTGTTGTGCAGAGCCAACAGGCTATGCAGTTCTGCCGCGGGCTTGAAGAGGCGAGCAGGTTTCTGCCTGATGAGAGCAAGCTTGTGATTGACGTGGACAAGTTGCCGTCAGTTCCAAGCTTGCAGGCTGAGGTTAAAGAGGAGAAGAAGTTTGTGGAGGTCAAGACAGAGAAGGCTGTTCTTGAAGCAGCAATTCACCGAGGGCGGAAGCATTTCTGTGGTGACGACTTAGATGCAGAGGAAGGAAGGTGCAGCAAGCATTCGGCATCAAACGCATCAGCGATTGACACAGACCATCTTGTGCGGGAGATGATGGACAAGGTCTTGCTATGCAACGGTGAGACGTGCTCAAAAGGTGTCAAGGAGCTGCGTGAGGCCCTGCAGCATGATGTTGCGAAGCACTCGAATGGTGTCCATGGCAAAGGTTCCGGCCATGGCAAGGGCCGTGGCAAGAAACAAGTCAAGAAGGAAGTGGTTGACTTAGAGACGCTCCTTATTCATTGTGCTCAGTCTGTGGCCACTGATGACCGGCGTAGTGCGACTGAGCTCCTGAAGCAGATCAGGCAGCATGCTCATGCCAACGGTGATGGTGACCAACGTTTGGCGCACTGCTTCGCCAATGGTCTTGAGGCGAGGCTTGCTGGTAATGGGAGTCAGATTTACAAGTCCTTAACAATAACACGGTTTGCATGCACTGATGTGCTGAAAGCCTACCAGCTGTACTTGGCGGCTTGCCCATTCAAGAAGATCTCTCATTACTTTGCCAATCAAACCATTCTGAATACTGTGGAGAAGGCCAAGAAAGTTCACATTGTCGACTATGGCATATACTATGGCTTTCAATGGCCTTGCCTCATTCAACGACTATCTAATAGGCTTGGAGGCCCTCCAGAACTTCGGATCACTGGAATTGACACACCTCAGCCTGGTTTTCGCCCAGCAGAGCGTATAGAGGAGACAGGGAGATATCTTAGTGATTATGCTCAAACCTTTAATGTTCCTTTTGAATTCCAAGCTATCGCATCTCGTTTTGAGGTTGTTCGGATAGAGGATCTCCACATTGAGGAGGACGAGATTCTGATTGTCAACTGCATGTTCAAGTTCAAGACTTTGATGGATGAGAGCGTGGTGGCTGAGAGTCCAAGAAACATGGCATTGAACACAATAAAGAAGATGAACCCACATGTGTTCATTCATGGGATCACCAATGGATCTTACAATGCACCATTCTTCGTGTCACGCTTCCGGGAGGCCTTGTTCCACTACTCTGCTATCTTTGACATGCTGGAGACCAACATTCCAAGGGACAATGAGCAGAGGCTGCTCATTGAGTCTGCTCTGTGTAGTCGGGAGGCAGTCAATGTGATCTCTTGTGAGGGACTGGAGAGGATGGAGAGGCCCGAGACATACAAGCAATGGCAAGTGCGGAATCAGAGGGCTGGGTTCAAGCAGCTGCCACTGAACCATGATATCATGAAGCGTGCACGGGAGAAGGTCAAGTGCTACCACAAGGATTTCATCATCGATGATGATAACAGGTGGTTACTGCAAGGATGGAAAGGGCGCATCTTGTACGCGCTCTCGACATGGAAGCCAGATCATCGATCTTCTTCCTAGCTTCTGCAGCTTCTACTTTTACTCTTGCAAAATATCGTAAATGGAGTCCTGTTTATATTTTTGGGCACTTGGTCTGATTGTTCCTGGCCAACAACCTATTAGTAGGTAATGCTGTTTGAACCTGTACTGAAAAACAGAATCATTTGTTCACTAGCTGGTTGCCTTCTTAAATAGTGACATGGTTCATTTCTATGTTGTTGCAGATGATGAACCTGCATATATGTTCATTCTCTAGTGCCATGAGTGATTGGTTTTGACAGGAACAGTTAGTGCATTTTTTGGAGCAGGCTAGGTATGTTAATTAAGCTCTAGACCTAGGATTGTTTCATGTATGGATCAGCCTTATCTTGTATTATATCTCTTCCAGAATATTCAGTACTGTTTCAAGTTTTCCATTTGCTTGGTCGTGCCCCTTTCATTTGCTTAATCTGCAGTTGTAAATACACCTCGTCATGAATTCCAATATGTGAAGAACTGATGGTCGTGTTTGTTTGATCAATCCGCATCTGTCTGCCGCATTTGAGGTTGGCAGTGCAACTTATGCAAGTATACAACTATGGCTACATGGTACACCACAAGACGTTTCGTCTATCGCACCAGATGTGTTATCAGTGTATGGTGTGACCTGGGTATCTAGAGGAACGGTTGGCCACGCATGTGAACTGTTCGACATGACAGATCACACGAAATCTCCAGGTTTAATTAGCTACTGCTGGGCCTTTCAAAAAAAAAAAGAAGCTACTGCTGGAACCGATCGCCCGCCATGGACATCACTTTCTTGTGGAAAGCCCGGCGCATCTGCCAAAGTAGAGCAGCCATTTTCGCCTTGTGTGTCGTCCTGTCCGCTCTCGTCGTGCACAGGGGAGAACAGATTGGTCCAACGAATCTAGACACATGCCTGCATTACAAGTAAGAAAGACTTAAAACCTTTAACAGCGATTGATGCTGCAGCGAATCTACCATCTTCAGCGGAGGCCAGCCAGGGTATAGCATGTAGCTACAGTAATAAACACACGAACAAAAATCCAGCGTAACACATCGATGTGAGAAGTAAGAACAATCCAGCACAACGCAGCAACGATCACGGCAGAAAGTTCCAGCGAAAGTTACGGCAGCCGTTGGCGCGAACGAATCAGCGTATATCAAACGCTGATATCAAACGCTGATCAGGGGCGGACTCCGAAATTTTATGATAGATGTTTGGACTTTGAAGTTATGTTGTCGAACATATTGATACCATAATACATTATTTTTTCCAAACACTAATACAACGATACGTATATATAGATATAATAAAAATACATAAATTAGAAACTAATGATTTCTTATGAGAAAACGGGCGACATAAGACGAACATAATGATATGAATTAAACAATAAATTATAGAGATTAATAACAGTTGTATATCTTATTAATCTGCTTTTTTTCTCCTTTCCTCGTCAGCAAAACTGTCCATCTAAGAGGAAATTATATGTTCCTTCTATGAAGCAAAATAAAGCAAAAATTATCATGTAAACAAATGCAATAAGGGTTCAACTAACTACCCATTGCCTAAGACAAATATTATATTTTTATACAACATCTATTAGAAAAAAAATGAAGAAAGCAAATGCTAAGCTTCAGAAAGAACCGCAACCATAATACAACAGAGTAGAGCAAAGCGGAGTAAGAAAGAAAATAAGTGGAGTAGGGCGGAGCGCGCCTAGATCTGGAGAGAGAACGGTGACGATAAGTTAGAGGTGCTGCTCATTTCCCGATGTCACGCTCCCTCTCGGCTACCGCATTGCTCCCTTTACGCCGCCTACTCCCTACCTCCGTGTTCGCCGTGCCACTGTCTGCGACACCTCTGCTCACCCCACGCTGCCATACGCTCACATTGCACCCCGCGCCGCCTCACGTATGATTGCCGTCACGTCATGGCACCACGTCCACCGGCTATCGCTTGCCTACGCAGTCTGCGTCCGCTGGCCATCACTCGCTTATGTAGTTCGTGTCCGTTGGTCGTCACTCGTCTCCGCAGCCTGCACCTTCGCCTGCTCACCACTTGAAGGCCGGAGCCGTCTCTCACATAGACAGCCATAAGATGAGAAAGAGAATAAAGGTTAGTGTTTTGTTTACATTTTTACCTTTTTGGGCCTATATGAGGAGGGCTAAGTAGGAAGAAAAATGAGTCTAGTATGTTATATATGCTGCGCATAAGATACAAAAAAATACAGGCTAAATTTATTTACGAGTATAAAAATATAATTTTAATCTAACTAATAGTATATATATTTAATATATCTATTATATATATTTTATATAAAAAAAGATGTTCAATGAACACTTCGAGCTCTCGCGGTTCCGCCACTGACGCTAAAGTAGGCCTGGAGATAAATAAAAGCCGCAGGCCACCAGGCGCCAACGACGGGCGTACACGTGGTGGCGCTGAAAAGAAATATGCCGTTCACACTAGGTCATCAAGCGGCAGGTTCACTGAACCTGATTGCGAGTGGAGTAGAAGACATCTTAGCTAGCACGAACAGGGGAACCAAACAGAAGATACTTGTGTGATGGCCTGAATATTATACGCCCCGCTAGATTTCGTATAATCAAACGGGGATAAACGAAAGTGCAACTGCCGCAATTTTTATTCGATTTAATCGGTTGTGCATCGAGATATCAGTGGCATGGCAGTGTGTTTTTAAGTATCCAGTGTCAGGGGTGTAAAGGGCAAGTTGGGCATTATTTACGGAACAGTGTCTCCTCAAGTCGTCTTTGTGACTCTGTGCAGTGGTCATGTGAAGCAGCGAGCTGAAAGCCTGAGAAAGAGGATGCGGAGGGGTCATGTTCTTTTCTTTTCTTTTTTTTGAATTTTGGTTTTTTCGTAAGTTAAAATAAGTGAGATAGTTTCTTAAGCAGATTCTTCAGGTAATCTTTTAAGCCTAAAATTATATGTATTGTCTATTCAATATCTCTACCATTGGCTACCATACCAAAAAACACAGACAAAAGGTATTAGTTGTAACCAAATCTATCAGTCGCAGTCTAAAAAATAGGGCTAAAAACACGTCTACGCGTACGCTTAAGATGATGAAACCTTGTCTGCCCATAGGCCATTAACAGAGCAACAAGGGAGAAAACTTTATTGGTCCATTTGGGTGTCAGGCATTTTTTTCAAAACGATCATGATTGATAATTTTTTATTGTGGCTAATAGCTTTAGATACGTGTTTTTAGACGGTGACAGATAACAAAGATGTCGATATAGACCCGGTACATGATGATAAGTTTAAAAAACCGTTCGAAGAGATGTTCATTTATTCGGTTTTTCTGAAAAGCTGAACCTAAGGTGGTGATAAAAAGAGCTTCAGCTTCTAACTTTCGGCTTATTTTTCACTATTCATAAATTTCGTCTTTTTTTGAACTTTTGGCTCTTTGTTGAGCTTTTTTGCCGGTTCTTTTTTCCCGTATTTGTTTGTATTATACGTAATGGGCTAACATATTTTTTATATTTTTAAAATTTTTAAATTTAATTATGCTAAATAAACCTCTGTCAGCTACAGTATTTTTTCAGCCAGCTACAGTGCTTTTCAGCCATAAGCCACAAAAAAAACCCCAAATAATCACCCCGTAAAGCTTAAAAAAACCATTTTGAGCTGGCAAATCAAGTGTCAACTTCCCGTTCAACCTTGAAGCTAGCCTCAGTTTTGGTCAAAGGGGGAAGAATGTACCTTCTCTCGTCTCGTGCCAACGTTGAAACTTGAAAGGGACATATGTTGAGAGGCTGTGTCGACGCAAAGAAAAATGACACTCGGTTGCCACGATAGTACGAGCAGAAGTAGGCACGTGCGTGACGAGGGGCGAGACTGACCAATGCAAAGATGCTGAAACCTCTGAGTTTTGAGGTTCGGTTCTTTCCGGCCCTCGACACCATCCCCTTTGCCTTTTCAACAAATTTTGTCTTTTAATTTTCTTTTAGTAATTATTATTTTTAGATTAATAAATCATAGCCTAAAAATAGATCATATCTTTACAATCTACTACTTAAAAAAAAATTGGTGACTCGTATGTTCTTTCTATCGCTCCTCCCCTCCTATCTCAAAGCATCCGTGCCGTCCCTCCCTTCTCAAAGCGCCACCCCGCCCGTCACGCTTGGCTCCAGTCCCACCCACTTTCCGAACCCTTCCGTCACGCCTGGCTCCAGTCCCACCTGCCTCCCAACCCTCGGCCAGATCTAGATCTGAATCTGGACTCACTCCACCTCTGAATCCCCTAATAGCCTCATCCCTCCACCTCTCCACGTGAGTCGCGCCTTGGTCGCCTCTCTCTCCCTCCAGCCGCCCCTCTCCACTGCTTGCCTCCTCCGGCCGCCCCTCTCCACCTCCAGCTCTCTTTGCTTCCTGGCCACTTCCCATCTCCTCCCTTCTCGCAGTCAACCTTGAGCTCGTCAACGTTGGGGGTTGGAGGCCGGAGCAGACCTCACATCGACGACACGTCTCTGTCCTCCTTGCACGCATCAAGGTTGGGGTCGGAGACCTTGCGGCTATGACGTGCCTTCGTCCTCCTCGTCCTCTTCCACCTCCTACCTCCTAGCATGTAGCAAGGTCTCCAAATGGTGCGGCGGAGGGAGGCCTTGTGGCTGTGACGCGCCTCCGTCCTTCTCCCCCTCTGGCCTTCTCTCCACGATTCAACGCCAATGACTCCCTGCATTGCCCTCCTCCCGGACCACGCCAATGGCTTAGTAGTTCAATCCTCGCTCTCCCTGTTGTCGCTGCACACCGCGCCCTACTCCCCCTCCGTCCACGTCTTTTGCTGCATTCGCGTTGCCACCTCCACCCTCCACACGCTCCGCACCCTCCAGGCATCGGCCGGCGTCATTGCCGCCGAGGTCGACCAATGTGTGGTGCTCTACTTCACCTCCCTTCATGTCATCTGTGCCATACTCACCATCTTGCACAGCCTTCGGGCCTTCATCAATGAGCGCGACCTCGCCATGGAGCCACGCTACCTCCAGGAGCTTGCCGCCTTACTCCCGCATGCCCACTGCATTGCCCTCCCCTAGGTCTTTGTTGGCAGCTGCCACCTCGATGACGCCGAAGAGGTCCATCTCCTTCACGAGTCCAGTGAGCTCCGCCACGTCGTAGCTGCCTTTGGCACCGCCTCTCTTCCTTCCTTTCCTGCTCCATAATCTACTGTCGGCTTCCACCCTGTGGCGGTTATTGATGGATTTTTGGGAGTCTAATAGCAGGCTACCATGATATGCTTGGACAACTTGGAGTGGATGTGGAACAGCGACTACTCGTTGTCCTAGTTCCAGGCACAGGCTGACGCCGTCAACCTCATCTGCGGCACCAAGGTGTAGGTTGGTATCTAGTTCCCCACCACCACCGTGTTCAATTCCATTGGGTTGTTAGGGTTTTAGGTTGGCTAAAAATTTAATGGATTTTGGGCGCAATCAAACCTAGAGAACACGGTAGGGGTGGTGATAATGGCAGGGAAGGGCGTGCGTGTGCTCGTCACGCCCACCAGTGACCTCGGCAAGATCCTCGCCTGCATGCACGATGTGTAACCCTATTTGCCACATAATTTTTAACTTATTCTTCCATTAATTCTAAAATGCTCCAAGCTAGCCGATCTCTTAGCTCAGCAAAGCACCTAGTTCACTCAAGTAACCCATTGGCCCTTCTTTCAATATTGTTTCTATTGGTCTAGGGGTGATTAAAATAATCTCTATTGCTAGGCAAATCATTTCTGCTATGAAGTTGCCTTATTTTCTTTGTTTTATATCTCTCGAAGAAAGAAGAGCCTAAATGTTGCATTGTGCTTGCCATATATATCCAATTCATTTGTTTCTAACTGATTGCATTTGTTCTAGGTTGTTTCTGATTGGGAAAGAGCATCTGAGAAGCACAAGACCTCCACTTCAATGAGTAATTTACTCGGTTGAGAACTTGCTGAAATTTTCTATGGTCACAAATAAATGGAGCTTAATTATTTCATATATATGTTTTTATATTCTATTTCTACCAAACTTTCCAAAAAGGTTATGTTGCTCTTTGTTTATACTTTTGATCTCACATAATAAACATGCAATGGTTCTTTTTATTTTCTTTTATGTTTATAGCACTAACTCATCTCGATGTTTCTCCTAATTCATTAGCTGACCTATACTATGGGCATGTCAATTCGTATGATTATTGTTACCTCCCTGTATGCATTTTTTGTTTTCTCTTGGGTTTGTGAGTTATATGTTCCTATATGTTTTAGATATTTTGGCCACTTCAAAGTTGTTTACATTTTGGGTTATGAGTTTTCCTTTTCAGTTATTGTAGCATTCTGCAGTTTGATGACCTTATGCATGAAGCTTATGTATATTGCAATCAGAAGCTCTTCTTGAAGGATTACTTTAGAATGGTAGGCTAACATTTGACCAACTTGTGGAGCGAACAATCTTTAAAGTTCCATTAAGACTATTAGGTCAGTCTTATTACCCTCATTATCATTTGCACCAAGGGATTTTTCTCTTCGGGCTTACTTTTTGGACTAAGTAGAAATAGCATTTTGCTTGTTGAGCTTCAAGTTTTGTGACTGCTGAATCTAGTGAACTGAATTTATGTTGAAGTATGGCAACAGAAGATGATGTGCATTGCAGTATTTATAAATTCACTTTGTTTGTCTAGCTTTGCATGCCAATAAGTAATTCTAGCACAATTATACGAATGAAGTAAGAAACTTTCTTTTAAAAATTGATGGTCTTGAAATTGCTTGTTGTTTGTTAACATCCAACCATGAAACATAAAGTATGACCTGCACTGTCATTTCAAGAAAAACAACTTAAGAATAACATCATTATATGAAATATCTCCAAGATATATTCATAAGAAAATAAAAGAATGAAAACATGCTTGCATGAGAACAATCCAAATTGACAACATCACACTGATCCAGTTTCTGCATGAAATTTCTTAAACAAGGGTGATTAAAGAAACAATGAATTATACTCCATGTTAACTTATCTTATTTTGACATGAATCTAATGTCCCTTAGTGAGCTTGGTCATTATGTCGCACAAACAAAATCATGACAACTTTTATAAAAGAGAATAGATTGGTCTCAGCAATAGCTTAGGTTCTACAGAGTGTAAACTTTAAAAGATCTATTTTCTCAATTTATGATTGTATCACTAACTTAACTACTTTGGATCAATTAATATATTTTCATTTGGGCATATGATTGGGCTTTCGATGTACACTGCTACATGAGCCTTCCACTTTTTTACATTTAGAAGCATTGTAGGATGGAAATATGATTTGTTTCCTTGGTACCTCATGAGTTTTGGCAGGTGGATAGGGTATAACGATGGGTTTGGCATAGCAGCTCCAAACACATGTTTGTCATAGCAGCTCCAAACACATGTTTGTCATCAGATCTTGTAAATTATTTCTCTCATGATATGTTAGTTAAAGTTGATTGATCTATACCTTTGTCTGCTAGGTAGATGATTCAAATACTAAACTTGTGTTTTAAATGAAGCCTTGTGGTCGTTAATTGATGCTTATTGGGAGTCGAGCAGAGTGTCTATCTTCCTTGATGCAACATTTAGGAGATTGAAAAATACCATAAAACTATAATTTTTATGTTGCTCTCACTTAACAATAGTGTATCTCTAACCTGAAATAGTACAAAGCACTCCATTTTAGAAGAACGACAAACCAATGATTTGGTCAATAATCCTTGCCAAATCAATGATTTGGTTAACAATCCTTGCCATTATGGTGGTGGAAGTTATTATTATTGGCATGGCATTTTTTTACCACTTAGTGCTTATACATGACATAAACTTGTGATCTTGTTTCCCTAAAACAAGTGTCGAGTTCATCACGAGGATATCGATTTCATGGATTTGCTAGCACTCTACAAATGAGCATACTGGGGGAGTGATTTAGGATGAATAGGCAAAATATGCATGATATTTGCGATAAGCTTTGTTTTCCGTTGCAACGCATGGGCACATGACTAGTGACGTATAGCTTGTGGCTTTCTCTAAATAAACAAACTGGACAGTTTCCCTGTCACTGTTTTGAAACAGTTTATTAGAACATTTTTTCAAAGTGACTTATTGCATTCAATTCATTCGTATACATACTCGTACTAGAGCTAAAACCTATTAGTTATAGTCATAAATCATAACCCACAGCCAAAAACAATACAGCCGACACGAAGAAACTAGCAAAACCCAAGTGGACCAAGTCTCTGGGAAAGCCACACCATGCACACAGAAGGAGGCCTCGCTACTTGGGAGTTGCAACAACCTTTCCTACTCCATGGGATGGACCTGCAAGCTATTGGGCTGTTCAGCCTCTGTCCTTGTTTAGGTCTAGGGTTGGTGGTGATAGACGGTTGTCAATTGAGCTACACAGACCACAAGGCCCATTCAAAGGTGGGCTTCCACCACTGCTCGAGCAGTCCTGGGCCGCTTCCAAGCTCTAACAACCACTGCATCCTTTCAATTTCAATGCGCTTTGTTTATTTTACGTGCTGGACTGGTGGTATTGGAATTATGGAAATTCCTTTTTCTTTTTGATAGGCAACTATCAATTGATTCCCAGTCCAAATCATATTAAAAAATCAACTATATTTTGGTCATAAGAATCATAATTACATATGCACAGAAAATTTGACTACTTTTGATTAATAAGATGCTAAATGGTACCACAACACGTGCTATCCCTGATTACATTCATTACAACTTAACTCACAACACAACACGCTCAACCCAACCTATTTTATTATTAAAATAGAAGCAAAAGAAGCCACCACATTACCTCTGAATGGAAAAATTTTTCACATTAATTCATAGAAAAAGTGAAAGATATATACCATTGATTATGATTAGACTAGATTATAATAACCCAGATTAAAAAAAGAGTCCACATCAAGTACACATCAGAAATAAATGAAATTCAAAATATAAAATAAAACTAGCATTTTGATTTCCATATGAATTCCTAAGTAAAATCATTAAATAAATATAATTTAGTATAAAAAATAAAAATCGCAATTGGATTTGTATATGAAATCCAACAAAAAAATAACTGAAATTTAGAATAAAAAATCAAATAGCAATTTGATTTCGATACAAATTCCAAATTAAAAACACATAATATATTTAATTCAAAATAAAATTGAATGAAAAATAGAAATTGAATTTGTGTACGAATTCCAGCAAAAAAATAAAAATTTGGAATAAAAAAGAAATTTTACCATTTCCTTTCCATACAATTCAAAAGTAACAAGAAAGAGTATATGTTAAGTTCAATCCAGAAATAATTGAAAATCAGAATAAAAATAAAATGAAATTAGCAATTGCATTTTCATACAAATTCCTAAAGAAAATCCCTAAATACATATAATTTAGAATAAAAATATAAAAAATAGCAATTAGATTTGCATAAGAATTCCAATAAAACAGCTAAAATTTGGAATAAAAATAAAGTAAAATAGAAATTTGATTTTGATATGAATTCCAAAGTAATATCCCTAAATAACTTTAATTGAAAATAAATTTTGAAGAAAATTAGCAATTAGATTTTCATAAAAATTCCAACAAAAAAGAATTGGAATTCAGCATCAAAAATAAAAGAAAACTTGAAATTTTCTTTACATGTGAATTTGAAAGTAAAAGAAAGAGTATGTTAGGTGTAGTCTAGAAATAACTAAAATTTCAAATAAAATATAAAATAAAATTAACAATTGCATTTCCATACAAATTATTAAGTAAAATACCTAAGTAAATACAATCTAGAATAAAACTTTTAAAAAATATCAATTTGATTTATATGTGAATTTGATCAAAAATATCAAAAATAAAAAAATAAACAACAATTTGATTTGGATGGAAATTCCAAAGTAAAATCCCTAAATAACTTTAATTTGAAATAAAATTAAAATATTTTTTTAACAAAAAATAATTAAAATTTGGAATAAAAAATAAAATAATTGCAATGTGCTTTCCATATGGATCGTGAAATAAAATCCCTAAATAGCTAAAATTCAGAATAATTTAAATAAAATTAACAATATGATTGTATACAATCTCCAACCAAAACAACTAAAATTTTGAATAAAAATAAATGTTATAATGAGAGCATCACGAATGGTGTCGAAGGACACCACGTAAGAGTGCAGTGGCATCGATCTACACCACGTAAGAGTGCCATGGCATTGATTTATCCTACATGGAGACATTGTACAATGGCATCGATCTATCCTGTAAGAAGACATTGTACAATGGCACCAATCTATGCTGCAAAAAGATATTGACCCTCTGGGAAGCACCAATCTATACACGAGGACAATGTTGTGCTACTCCCCGAAGCCGTTGAAGAGAAAGGCTAGAGTGAAAGGAGGCAAGGGTCACGATTACGAGTGGTGAGCGTCGGTGTTATTAAAGAAGTTAATGGCTAAAGAAGCATGATGATGGGGAAGCCTTGGGAGAGAGAAGATGAAACTTTGTATTGAAGACAAACTATAGATGATATGGGGCCATCAAGTAGCTAGAAGCATACCATTGCAGGTAAGGGGAATAGTGTCACCAGCGATGATGAGAAGATTCCCCATATCATTAGACAGTGACTAAAGCAAACATGTTGGCATTAATGAAGATGGGTTGTTCCTGCGGTTCATGAGAAAGCCACAACGTTGAGTTGGCCAACATCGAAGAAGAGGAGTGACCAATATGGGAGAAAAGGACGTCGAGCACGTATAACATGATGCATGGGTATATACATGCATGCATCTATATGTATAAAAGCACGGTGTACAAAAGTAGAGGAGCAGAGAGCTCTAAGTAGAGATGGTGCATCCATGGTGTATAGACTCGAGGCTACTGGAGAGAGCGTGACGGGTGTCCCAGTATGGATCGGCAATGGTTGCACATGTATACGTGTTTGATGTCACAATGGTCATTATTAAGCAATAGTTGAAGTGAAGTAGAAGATAATTATGTGGTAGAGTATTGCATTAGAGGGTGAGAGACCATGTGGAGGTCATCCCATGTATGTGATGAGTAATTGACATCGGTTTAGGGAAGTTGAGTTTGTTTTGGTTGGTTCGGACCATGTCGTTGCGTGGTGCAATGGACTCGGTCGGACTTGGTCAAACCTAGTCAAAGGGTTTAGATTGCATATTATGTCGACTTGTCAGGTTTGGGCGATTTCATTAATGCATTTATGCTTTCATGTATCGAGCGGTGCTATTTGATGTGTTTCTTGTCTGTGTTGGCTGCAGGACGTCGAGGCGGAGTCGTGGCGAGACACGAGGTGACCAGACTAGACACGGGCAGTGTCGAGGTTAGAACAGTTGAGATGTGTCGAAGACGGCGGAGACTCGAGATGGTTGTGAGGCTTGAACGACAAGGAGCGCGGAAGCTTCCCGGAAGGTGCAGGAGGGGCGAAATGGTAATTTCGCGAGGCTGCAAAAGCAGGAGTGGGCTCCGTTCGGGTTTAGCGGGCGTAACGGGTTGGAGACCCGTTAGCCAAGGGCTATAAATATGAGGGAGTAGCTGCATGCCCACTCATGCACTCCAAGGGTTTCTAGGGTTTCCTTTAGTCAAAATAGGTTTTAGGGGTTTGCTTTGGCTTTAGGCTTTAGTTGGTGAGGCTTTGGGAGTGGAGAGTAGTTGGAGAGGGCAGGTGCTCTGTCCCCCTTCGATGTATTCTTGAGTGTTCCTCCCCTCTGTGTGTTGATGTAGAGAGAGAGAGCTTGTGTTCTTGAGTTGGGAGAGGGAGAGGTTGGATTGAGAGCCTTGTAATCATTCCTCTTGTATCAATCATGTATCTCCTTTCCTCTCTATCAATATGAGGTGGTGGTATTTGAGTCTTATTGTTCTCTGTTGCTTATTTCCTTCGATGCTCTCCATGTGTGATTTTTGAGTTTTTGCTCGGTTCTTGCTGGGGAGTGCCAAAATGGGTTGCTCTGTGATGGGATGATATCTTTAGACCATTTGGTCAGGTTCCCCCAAGAGCGAATCAAT
The DNA here is from genome assembly GCA_036346575.1 of Dendrocalamus sinicus. Lineage (NCBI taxonomy): Eukaryota > Viridiplantae > Streptophyta > Magnoliopsida > Poales > Poaceae > Dendrocalamus > Dendrocalamus sinicus. Next base: position 13,658,472 of record CM070643.1, on the reverse strand, counting down.
TCTATTCTCAGATTTTCTCCTCAGCCTCCTCTGTTCATTTCTCCAGTTCTAGGGTTTGAGGTGGTTTGTGTTTTTCCTCATGAGTTGCTCTAAGATTTGGACTCTCAGGTCCTTAGGCTATTGTTAATCTTCTTGCAAAATCTCATGTGAAAAGGATCTGTGAATCTTGAGTAATTGGATTTTTTGTGCTCTCTCTGAAGCTTCCCATGCATTTCTAGGGTTTTAGTGCATTTCATGTTTCCCTTCTCAAGATGGCTTGAAATTTGGCTTGTAGAGTCCAATGGCTATTGCTAACATATCTGCAAAGTCTCATGGCCAAAGGATTGGAGATGGAGTGGCAATTGAAATTTTGGGCAGCTCTCTATTTTTGAGTTTGAGACAAAACTGAAATTATTGATTTTGAGTTGGTCTCCTTTGTTTCCCAAGCATCCCTTGCTATTTAGAATATGGTTGTGATGCTCTGAGGTGGAAAGGTTGGGAGCAAAACCCTTAATTTTTCAGTTTTTGGTGTTCTGAAGAGTTTGCCCAAAATTCGTTTCTCAACGCTCTCGGGTTGCTGAAATTCAGAAGACCGGTCAGACCGGCGTTTACCCAGCGGTCAGACCGGCTTTTACCCAGCGGTCAGACCGACCGGCGGTCACACCGGCGTTTACCCAGTGGTCAGACCGGCGTTTACCCAGCGGTCAGACCAGCTTTTACCCAGCGGTCAGACCGGCCCCTTGCTGGATATGTTGTTTTTCATGTTTTTCTCTGCTATGCCTTCGAGGTTTTCCTTTTGAGTGCAGTGTTTCCTTCTTTTGAGTACTTAGATCTTCAGTAAGCCTAAATCTTGATTCTTCATAGCACTCGTTGTTATCAGAGAAGAACTTTTTGATTGGAGATTTGTGGGGGACAAATTCTTAGAAGTCGACATTCACCCTCCCTCTGTCGCCATTTCAGTCCAACAGAGGGGTAGAAGCTAAGAGGGATCGAGAAGCTGTGGTGACGAGAAGAAATGGCAGACACACGGTTTGGTGGCACAACTGGCGTCTGAGAGAAGATAAGTTTAAGATAGGTCATCCATGGTATATTGGTGTACGTATGAGCAAGATACTTTAATACCATGTAAACTAATAAGATAATTTATCACATATATAATCAACGTATTGCTTGATATTAAAACAAAGGTACATGTGCATCCATATATTTTGGAAAATAGCAATTAATGGAAGAGGAATAGGGGCATGCAGCTACATGATTCCTGCACGATGAAGAGTGGTTATGTTTCTAGGAAACCCAACAACTTATTATGATAAATGATTTTGTTTCATGAAAGCTCATACTTCAATTATGTTCCTCAAGTTGTATTTTCCATCAAGATTTTATTGCCATTTCCAATGTTTAGGATGTCTTAAAAATGTAAATAGCTTATAAGATATGTAAATATATTTAGAAGCATTTAATCACATTTGCTCTAAAAAGGGTAGATTATCACATTAATCAGATAAAAAAAAGAAAGATCTATACTGTCGAATGTGGTGGGTCCAAATTACCATGGCCTAATTTTTTTTTAAAAAAAGAGTCTATGTCAAGTATTATCCAGAAATAACTAAAATTTAGAATAAAAAATAAAAATTACAATTTGATTTTTGATACAAATTCCAAAGTAAAATCCCTAATTAACTGTAATTTAGAATATAAATTAAATAAAAATTAGCAGTTGAATTTGTGTACGTAATTGGAATTTGAAATAAAAATAAGATAAGAATTGCAATTTATTTCCATACAAAGTTGAAAGTAAAATCCCTACATAACCAAAAGTTTGGAAAACATTAAATAAAAATCGCAATTTAATTTGTATGTGAAAAATAATAAAAATAACTACAATTTTGAATAAAATAAAAGTTATAGTGAGGATGGCACGATTGTTGTCAGATCAAATCATGGAAGAGAGTAATGGCGTCGGTCTCATATGTGAAAAGACATTGACCCACGGAGAAGTGAAGAGCCAAGGCGGCGACAACAGAGATAAGGACAAGTTGTGCTACTCACCTCAACCGTTTGATGCAAACAATGTCATGCTGCTCACTGGAGCTATTAAAGAGAAAGGCCATGGTCGAAGGAGCCAAGGGCAGTGATGACAAGTGGTGAGCGTCGGCATTATTGAAATAGTCAACGATCAAGGAAGCTCGATGATGGGCATGCCTTAGCAAAGAGGATATGAAGATCTGCATTGAAGACGAACTATGGATGATACGAGGCCATTGGGTAATTAGGAGCGTGCCATCGTTGGTGAGGAGCACAACATCACTAATGATAACGAGAAGATTTTTTATATCGTTAAACAGTGACTAAAGTAGACATGCCAATATTAGTGAAGATAGGAGGTTGCCACGATTAGTGAGAAAGCCAATTGGCTAATATGGAAGAAGAGGAGTGGCCTGCATGGGAGAAGAGGACATCGAGTATGCATAACAACATGTATGTGCACATACATGCATACATTCATACGAATAGAAGCATGAGCGTATAGAAGTAGAGGAGAAAAGAGCTCAAAGTAGAGATGACGCGGTTGTAGGGAATCGGCTTGGGGCCACCGGAGAGAGCGTGATGGGTGTCCCCGACAGGAATTGGTGATGGTTACACCTGTATATGTGTTGATGTCACAGCGGTCAGCATTAAGCAATAATTAGAGAGAAGTAGAAGATACATTTGATATTTCTAAGAACCTTAACAACTTATTATGCTCAATGATTTTTTCCATCAAAACTCATACTTAAATTATGTTCCTCAAGTTATATTTTCCTTTAAGTTTCTATTGTCATTTCTAATATTTATAATGTCTTCAAATTCTAAATAGCGTAAGAGATATGTAAATATATTCTCATGCATCTATATTATATTATTTAAAACTAAAACTTTTAAAATAAATCTAGCGACGCAAATACGCGGACCATCATTTTAGTTCCGCTTAAATTGCAAGCCCATGCCATTAACTCCGCCATTTAGTACCTTCGCAGGTAGTTTGACTTGGAAGGACACAAGTAGAGAAGTTTTTTGGAACAATTTGGGCCTAGAAAGACACGACTTACAAAAAAAGAGTGGGGACTTTCTCGTGCAATTCACGCAATGGTTTATTCCAACAATTATCAAAACATCGTCATCGTACAGTGGTAAACAAATGAAAGAAGAAAAAAATAAAAATTACAGAAAATCATCAGAAGGTCAGCTAGAAACGGACTACACACACTAAAATCTGCTGCTGGAGAAAACAATCGCAAGTTGGCGAGCAAATCAAATGACGAAAAAATCCAATAGCTGTGATCAGGCCCAACTAGCATTTGGGAAGATCGGACGGCGGAGGAAGCAGCTTCTGGTTCGGTAGGCTCCCGTCCAGCACCAGCCATGCCATTTTCAGTCCCCACGTCGTGTGCACCTCCAAATGGCAATGCATGAACCATACACCTGCACGTACATACATAGCATATATACGTAAATGCACCACAAATTTTGGTACTTGATGAGTTATTAAGACATTCCGTTTCACGTATGATGGATTATATGTAACACACCTGGATTGTCGGCGCGGAAGCGAATGGCCACCCATCCGGCCGCCGGCACGCCGACGGTGTTCCGCTCGACGGGGTCGACGAGGTTGTACTTGGCCGGGTCGTTCACCGGGTCGTAGTTGCCGAATCCTTGCCCGACCACGAAGAAGTTGAAACCGTGCAGATGCAACGGGTGGCTCTCGACGCCAAGAATGCTCGTGTCCTGCATCACCAGCTCCACGGACGTGTTGAACGGCAGCACGAGCAGCTTGGTCCCCCTGGCCACGTTCGTGTTGTTCGGAGGCGTCCCCGTGTAGTTGAACGGCGACAGGGGCACGATCGGGAAGTCCGACGCGTAGACGCCCCTGGACAGGCCGGTGAAGTGCGACTGCAGCAGCGCCCTCGAGGGGAGCGCGAAGGAGACGTTGTTCACGGCCGCCGCGAACTGCGTGCCGTTGGGCCCTTGGCACGTCGTGTTCGCGGGGCAGGGGAGTGTGCCCAGCCCGACCGTGAAGAAGAACCGCCTGTCCACCGACTGTGGCACGGCCGCCGGGTACTGCGCCGTGGCGAGGCTGCGGAGCTTGGTCGTGAAGTTGGTGACGAAGTCGGTGTCATTGAACTGCGGCAGGGTCGGCTTGAAGAGCGGCAAGTCCTTGTCAAAGCTTGATGCTGAAGGGGAGTTGGGGTTGTGGTACTCGAGGATGCCGGCGACGGTGGTGTTGCCGAAGGTTCCGGGCCTGGCGGTGGAGTAGGGCGCGGCGGACATGTAGAAGTTGGAACTGGGGTAGAACGGCTTGGTGGTGAGGAGCACATTGGTGGTTTGGCCGGGGGAGATGACCAAGGTCTCGACGGTGAAAGGCTTGACGTAGACGGCGTCGACCTCGACGACGGTGAGCGTGTGGTTGGCGACGGAGAAGAAGAGCTCCTCGTTGAGCGCGGCGTTGATGAGGCGCACGAGGTACGTTTTCCCGGGTTTCACCTTCAGCTTGAACGTGTCTGCGTGCCATGCATGCAAGGTAACTGTATCAGTTAGCGCGTTGTACAAATCTTCTACACCGAATTGGATTGAAATAAGTTGGTTTATGATTAAAATTGTATTGTAACTGATTGAAATTATACTACAATTAATGATGTCTTATTTGGTATAACTAAATTTAAAAATTTTAAATAGAAAAATAGGTTAACCCATCACGGATAATGCAAATGAATAGGGAAAAAAGAACTGATAAAAAACTAAAAAATAAGAAAAATATAAATTTTTAAATAATAAAAAATAAATTAGAAGTTAGAAACTTAAACTGTAATGACCTAGCCCAACGTGCAACAAAAGTTTTGTTTACGTGGCACCGGCCGGACCCAGCACCATGGATTGCGTTTTTGTGTACCAAACGGTAGGTCAAGTACCACCGGGATCCCATGACATCAACATCGCATTAACCTCGAACAACTAATGCATCATTCCGTTCCCTTCTCGGGAAAGAAACACCGAATCTTCTTCACTTTTGGTGATTTGATTGGCCAACATCCGAGCAGACATGCCTTGCCGTGATTGCATTTCAAAACTAAAAGGTGCATGCATGGATGCACAGTGCGCGCGCGAGCGGCAAACGTTTTTGTTGGGCGGTATTTTGACTCCATCTCCATGCACGGTAACATTTTTCCTCCTCTAAGACACTCTCAAAACGACACGTACCTTCGGCAGAGCAGTTGTAGAGCGGCCCAGGGAGCCCATTAATCGTGAAAGCGTCGGAGACATTTGGGCCTCCGCCCGTCTGAATCGCCTGGCTGACCACTTCCTCCACGTCCGCCGTCCACCACTCGCCTACACACCCCCAAAACACACCAATTCGTGAGCACCACAACCACGTACAAATCACTAGCCCCTTTTTTCTTCGCGGTCACGTCACAAATTTGCACGCTACTCACCGAAGACGACGGGAACCTCCTTGTACGGCGCGGCGAACGGGTAGGGGACGCCGACCTTGGGGAGGATGACGATGGCGCCGTGGACGGTGGCGCGGAGCCAGGAGATGTGCGCGTGCCACCACAGCGTGCCGCGCTGCCCATCCACGGTGAAGTTGTAGACGTAGCTGTGGCCCGTCTGGATTGGGCACTGCGTGATGTACGCCGGCCCGTCCGCCCACCCGCTCCGCACCTGCCGAACGCCGTGCCTGACAACGACGTCCGCGCGTAAATGAAAGAGCTAAACAACTTTGTGCAGCGATGGTGGAGCTTTGCGGCGGAACAAACTGAAGCTGAAGTGGTTGCACCGACGTGCGCGAAACCTTGGAGACTTGACAGTCATGTACGTACCAGTGCAATGTGATGTTGTGCGGGACGTGATTGGTCACGCGGACGACGACGCGGTCGCCTTCCCTCGCGACGAGCTCCGGGCCGGGGAACTGCCCGTTCACCGTCACGATGCTCTTGGTGGCACACAGCCTCGTCACGTTCGCCATTTGCACCTGCAGATCAAGGTTTTCAAGACGACTGTGAGATTAAACACGGGAGTATGCATGTTTGGCTATGTATACCTAGTGGCTTGATATGTAATTAAACATGTACTACTAGCTAGTGGACGTGGATGGATTGAGGATATTCTTTTTCAATGTTGTTTTAAAATATGTGCAGTTAAAATTTTAAAATTTTGATCCTTAGTATGAACAAAATTATTTGGATTTGTCATGTAGAAATGATATCATTGTATTGATCATCAAAATACTTTCATATCATTTTATTTTTAATAATTTCTACAAACATATAACAAGAAAAAAAGTAATAGTCCAATATATATATCAGAGACCGTATCAATATATAAAACGATAAGTAAAAAAGAACGGAGGTAGTACATTGAAATCGTAGTGCCTAGTGACGCCCTGCGCTTGGATGATGAGCAGCATTAATGTTGCCAGGAGGAGAGAGCTAGGAACAACAGAGGAGACAGTCATGGCCATGTTTCTAGCTAGGCTTTGAGCTGCAATCTGGAGTTCTTAAGCTCTTGAGGAGTAGATGGCCAGGTGAGGATGGTATGCGTGTGTTGGAACAAGCACTTGAATTGTCCATATATATAGGAGATGGCAGGCGTATGGCAGATACCACCGCCATTTCTTTGAGGTTTCTGCATGGTCACAGGTGAGATCGTCAGCTTAGGCGGCAATTTTTGTTTGGTGATTCGGTGGATGAACTATCAAGCTAGGCAGGAGCTTGAGCTGGAGCGCTCTAGCTTTGGAGTGTGGCTAAAGCCAGCGGCAACCATCCATTTTGACCATGTTGTAGCATGCATTCGATCGATAGCCTCTCGTTTAATTTGCAAGCGTAGTCGCGTACTGTTTCCGATGCAAAGGCCGGACTTGCCGAAAAGTGAAAGGTAAACTACTGCACACAAGAGTAAAAGCCGTTGGCTTGGTAAATTGGTTGCGAAGGAAAAAAGAACCGATGAGAAATCTAAATCATACATTTTAAGCAGGTGAAAACCGTGTCCTCAGCGCACAAAAAAAAAAACTTGTTCTACACATGTTCAAAAAAAAAATCTTGGCGGCCTACACTAATTTGTCAAAAATGTTGAATCAATTGAATGGTTCTTAAACTCTGTACTTGCTAGTTTTGGTTCCTCAATGAATTCAGAGAGATCAAGTGCCAAAATCAACTAGGACCAAATATTCAATGTAGCTTCATGAACTAGTTTTACTCCACATATATCCATCACACTTAAAACGAAAATCCAACAGGAGCTGATGTAAAAAAAATGTTGACGTCTATTTTGAATTGAAGGCATTCTAGATAATATGTGCGCGCATATGGTACGTTCAAAGTTAGGTTGTGCAGCTTAATCGAAGCATCACTCGATCGTATGATACACGCGCGCTAACAATTCCTTTTGAAGGGAGAATTTCCCTGTTACATCAAGACTAGTTCCTTTCGAAAAGCAGAACGAACGATGCACAAATAATTTTGTTAGTCACAGTCATCACCAACCTATATAGCTTGGCTTCCTCCGTTTCCAGTTGATCTCCAAAGTTCACAAATCGCTAAGCGGTAAACTTCACTTCGTGATCCTGGCCTTCTTTCACCTACAGTACGTACAATGAATCTAGGTTTTATATAGTATATATGTTCAACAATGTTTGCATGCATGCTCACTTGACATGGATCCCAAGACACCCATCCAGTAGGTGCAACCTGCATAGTTGGTGTCTTAGCTTTGGCGTGTCTTCTTTCCTTTGTACTGTTCCCAATGGAGAGAAGGATGCTTGACCCAACCCCGGCCGAGTGACGGAGCGATGCAACATTTTCCCTTGTATTTATTGGCTCCAAAAGAAGGAACGAACAGTAACATAAAATGGGATCGACGCTCAACAACTCACACTGAGATCCCTCCAGTTCGTACCTTTTCATACACTTCTTTCCTTGCTTATTAATTTGGAATGTTGCACACATATGAAAATCAAGGCCTCTTCTTTTAGTTTCTAAAAACTGTTTTTTAGCTTTTCTATATTAGTGTCTTTTTAAAATAGAGTCTACAAATTGATTGTAGTACACACTGTAGCGATTTTATTTATATCGGCAAAAACCACACATGGGTTTCTCTTACTCTGCACTTTCTCACGAACAGCCTAAAAACAATAAGCCATAGCCAAAACTCATAAGCGCAGCTAAAAAGAATAATCCCTCAGCTAGTAGATCGAAATGCATATATACTCAGAATGTGTTTTTTTTTCTAATAAGAACTTACTTTTAGTACGTACTGCAATAGTTCAAAACTTGAAATAAGACTATTAATTTCACCATAGATATCGTGGGGGTAATATATAGTTGCAAGAATTAAAATAATAAAATCACCTAATTTTTAACTTTAAGGTATATGATATTTGAATTGCCATGCTTTACTTTATTCAAAAGCATAATACAACGTTACTAGCTATTATGTAACTATCATAACATTTCACTATTGAGTAAATGATATTATGTAACTACCATAAGATATGAACCTTTTAAAGAAAATTCACACACCTTAGCTTTTCATGTGTCTTTCTCAACCAGCCATTTTCATTGAACAAAAAGATGATAAATGATACTGACCATTTTTTTACACCTAAGAATTCTGTGGATCAGGCCACCACCTAGCTTGGTTGCTTTTGGGTTGGTCCCGTCACTCCTGTATTTTTGGTTCTTTTAAGGGTACCATTTCCTAGGTTGCTTTTTGTTCTAAAATACACGGTGGAAAAACAGAAGATACATATTTTACGTAGAAAATCCTTACGAAAAAAATACAGACATACAAAGACAAAATTCACCATACGAGAAGACTTACAAGCACGAAAAATTTAGACACATCTAAACTGTGCAACTACATATGTACATATATAGATTAGGAAACAAGAGTTCCTAACGGAGAAGAAAACTGAATCACTGTCGGATATGCTTGTCGTTGCTACGTTTGACATAGCTTAGTGTATGCCCCGCTCGGTGCCACGTCTGGCGCAATGTCTAGGACAGACACAATGATGAATTCAGTACTGTAGTTGAAATACGATAATCTCATCAAAAATAAGTCTTCATCAATTGACCTTGTATCTCGAAAGTTCATAGGACTAATCTCAACCAGAAAGACTGAAACAGTCTTATCCAAACGCTTATCGCAAAGTAAAATTGAGCAAATCATCAACAGGTTCAAACACAACAGACAAATAAAATTTGGATCTTTAGTAGTTCATAACCCTAGTAAAATCTGAGTCTATGCAAATGAATTCCTGAAACAAATACTCAATCATCAAACGATATAAGCCAAAATATCATTTGTGGCGCTAGATAGATAGCAAAAAACTCATCTCACATAGGGCATATTCATGTTGGCTTCTACTTAGAGAAGCTAAAACCTAATATGAACACCAGTTTCGCCACTTCTCTCGCTCCTGTCTTGCTCCAGAGATAAGGTAGGGGTCACGGATGTATCACGCACCTCACTTCTCTTGCTCCCATTTCGCCCACGTATCTCCTCACTTTCCCACCGCTTGCCATCTCTTTCTAAAAGCCACTTTTTTCAACTACTACTATTCATTTTCAACCAAAATCCATCAGTCACAGGCAATACGAATACCCCTGGAATCTGGCATGCTCCACATGGAACACAAAACTCGACAAAAAAAATGCTTATGGAAAGAGAAACTTGCATGTGTGTGGCCATCACGTACATCAAGGCGCCAGCTTCAAAGGTAACTGAATTTCATGATACACCCAAATTTGGGTTGAAAATGGAGAAAGTCTATTTATCTGTATTAGTGACCCCATTTTAGTGTCTATTTTTTTTTTGAAAATATTAGTATTAGAGTATATACCTATGTATAACAACTCAAATGAAATGTATGTCTTTGAAAAATATACCCAATTTCAAAGTTTCAAATGAATTTATATCATATGTTTTGTTGATATATATATATATATATATATATATATATATATATATATATATATATATATATATATATATATATATATATATATATATATATATATATATATATATATATATATATATATATATATATATATATATATATATAATTAGTGATACCTACAATCAAACTATCATAAAAAGACAACTATTCTACTAAAAAATGGCAGTTCAATTCGAATTTCAATTCAAGTTTGTTTGAACTAGTTAGTAAACGAGATAAACTCGATATCCAAAAAATTATAATTTTTTCGCACGTGATAATAGGAAAATACCTATTTTAGATTATAGCGTCCTAGTTAATTGTAATACACACACACACATACATACATACATACATACATACATACATACATACATACATACATACATACATACATACATACATACATACATACATACATACATACATACATACATACATACATACATTTGCTTTGAGATTTGCAACGTTTGATGTGGGTATCTTCATATACCCATAAAAAAGTATATTTGAGATGTCAAACTCCGAAAAAAATTAAATTCAACTTCAGTTTAATTAGTTTGAACTATTTTTATGGTATATACTTACTGTAGTCGCATTGAACTCAAAAGTAGTTCAAACTAGTTTGAACAGAGTTCAAAACGTACTTACCATAAATATATCAAGGGTATAAAACATTTCCATACCCAAACTCAAAAAAATTATCAATCATACACGTGTATCGGACGGTTCTTGATGTGGGTGCCTAGGCACCCAGGTGCCTTATGTAATTTTTCTATATATATATATATATATATATATATATATATATATATATATATATATATATATATATATATAGAAAATTACATAATTCACCATGGTGCCTAGGCACCAACATCCGATACACGTGTATGATTGATAATTTTGAGTTTGGGTATAAAATGTTTTATACCTTGATATATTTATGGTAAGTTAATTTTGAACTCAGTTCAAACTAGTTTGAACTACTTTTGAGTTCAATGCAACTACAAAGTGAGTATATACCATAAAAATAGTTCAAACTAATTAAACTGAAGTTGAATTTAAATTTTTCGAGTTTGACATCTCAAATATACTTTTTATGGGTATATGAAGATACCCACATCAAACGTTATAATCTCAAGCAAATCAACAGTATTGATATTGGTGCCTAGGCACCATGGTGCATGAAACACTGCGTATATATATATATATATATATATATATATATATATATATATATATATATATATATATATATATATATATATATATATATATATATATATATATATATATATATATATATATATATATATATATAGAGAGAGAGAGAGAGAGAGAGAGAGAGAGAGAAAAATACCTTTTACTCCCGGATGTAATTACACCCCACCTCTAATATACTACCTAAACAAACTTAAAATACTCCTTTATCACTTTAGATATACCTGTATACTAATTATAAGATACCCCAATATGAACCACACGAAAAACTAGTAAGGAAATTTATAGTTTTTAGCGTATTTTGTAAATACCCTCATATACCACATAAAAAAGAGTATGTCGAAAAAATGTACGTACTATCTCTGAAAAATTGTTCATGCCACCTAGGTTGTCTTAAATATTCGTATACTACGCGTACATACCCTCTGTTACGCGAGATACTCTCTACATTGTGAGATACGATATATGGTGTAATTATACCCTGTTTACAAATATGTAGTAAATCATTTTTGAGGATTTTGAGGATATGTAGTTAATTTTTTTCACTTTGACTATTAATATAAGTAAAAGAATCTAGATTTGTCATCAAAATAGTTTTCTAATGCTATATTCTTACAGCGTTTTAGCAACAAATTGTAAGAGAAGTTAGTGATCAAATTTGCATCTTGGAGGCTGTGCATGATAACACATGATATGAGTTATTTTGAATTTGAATTTGCATATGAAAGAACTCCTAGTAGAAAGATTTTATTGCCCAACAGCCATCCAAATATCATCCAGCGACCACAGAACGGTAGCACTTGAAAGTTAATTTGCACCGGATGTATCCCGCAAGGCCGCAATGATCGATTGAATGACGGGAAATATGCAAATAAGAGAAAACAATTTTCTTGCCAATTGCGATAAATCAAATACTGGTACAAATTATTAGAAAGACACGTGGATGCATGATCCAGTACCAGCACATGTTACAAAAGATGGCAATTAATAGCAGTCCAAAATTAAGAGGCCTTGCGTCTGATCAAGAAACCTGACCATGACTCACACAACAGCGATCAGATGACCTGACTTGAAAAAAAGCACGCCACTATGAATATCCTATGGAAATTGGAGAAGACGCAATCTCTGTACGTCTGAACGGTCGATCGATCACGGCCGTCCGTGGTGACATGTAATCCCGTATATCTTCTAGCATTTTGGTAGATCGGACGGCGGAGGGAGGAGCCTCTGGTAGGGGAGGCTCCCGTCCTGCACCAACCATGCCATTTTCAGGCCCCAGCTGACGTGCACTTCCAAGTGGCAATGCATGAACCATACCCCTGCACACGTGAAAAGAAGCAGTTAAAGATTCTCCACAATTCATGTTGAATATTGCTATACAACATTCGACTGTTTTTGAGAACAAAAATAGTCAGAATGATCTGGGACGTTAGATCTCCATCCAACGGATCCACCCATACAAGCTCCCCTAAAAAATAACCCCCCTAAAAAAACGATATAGATTGTTGGATCTCCATCTAACGGCTCAAAATCTGACTGTTTTTGTCCTCAAAAACAGTCGAATGTAGTATAGACACTCCCATTCATGTTTGCTTATTCAGAACCCAGCTTCTTTTGTTGTGTGTATTTGTAGTGCATGAACCGTTGAAATGATCCAAGTAATCGATGAACAGTATGAATAACTCTCTATTCTCACCTGGATTGTCGGCGCGGAAGCGAATGGCCACCCATCCGGCCGCCGGCACGCCGACGGTGTTCCGCTCGACGGGGTCGACGAGGTTGTACTTGGCGGGGTCGTTCACCGGGTCGAAGTTGCCGAACCCCTGCCCGACCACGAAGAAGTTGAACCCGTGCAGGTGCAACGGGTGGCTCTCGGCGCCAAGGATGCTCGTGCCCTGCATCACCAGCTCCACGGAGGTGTCATACGGCAGCACGACCACCTTGGTGCCGTTGGACACGTTCGTGTTGTTCGGCGGCGTCCCCGTGTAGTTGAACGGCGACAGGGGCACGATCGGGAAGTTGGACGAGTACACCCCCTTGGACATGCCGGTGAAGTGCGACTGCAGCAGCGCCGTCGTGGGCAGCACGAAGGAGACGTTGTTCACGGACGCCGCGAACCGGCTCCCGTTGGGGCCCTGGCACGTCCCGTTAACGGCGCAAGGGTGCGTTCCCAGCCCGACCGTGAAGAAGAACCGCCTGTCCACAACCTGCGGCACGGCCGCCGGGTACTGCTCCGTGGCGAGGCTTCGGAGCTTGGCGGTGAAGTTGGCGACGAAGCTCGTGTCATTGATCTGTGGGAGGGTTGGTTTGAACACCGGAAGGTTCTTGTTGAAGCCCGCGGAGGAGTGGGAGGTAGGGTCCTCGTACTCGAGGATGCCAGCGACGGTGGTGTTGTCGAAAGTTCCGGACGCCGCGGTGGAGTAGGGCGCGGCCAGCATGTAGTAGGTCGCTCCGGGGTAGGACGGCTTGGTGGTGAGGAGCACGTTGGTGGTTTGCCCCGGGGTGATGATGAGGGTCTCGACGGTGAAAGGCTTGATGTAGACTGCGTCGACCTCGACGACGGTGAGCGGGTGGCCCGCGATGGAGAAGAAGAGCTCGTCATTGAGCGCAGAGTTGATGAGGCGGAGCATGTACGTCTTCCCGGGCTCCACCTTCAGCTTGAACGTGTCTGCATGACACACGCATGCGTGCAGTCAACTTGCTCGATTAGAATACAATTCGATTCATAGTTGTGTATTTACTATGCAGAGTCGGACATGCATGCGTGTAAACCACAAAGCACACAACCTTTGGCAGAGCAGTTGTAGAGCGGCCCTGGGAGCCCATTGATCGTGAAAGCATCGGAGACATTCGGGCCTCCGCCCGTCTGAAGCGCCTGGCTGATCACCGCCTCCGTGTCCGCCGTCCACCACTCACCTACCACCAGCCGAAACAAGCCAATAAACTTGGTCATTCCTATGCACAAACCTACCACCATCGAGTGTAATTTTCTCTGTACACTGCACTCCACGTATATCTGTACGCACGTACGTACCGAACATGACGGGAACCTCCTTGTACGGCGCGGGGAATGGGTAGGGGACGCCGACCTTGGGGAGGATGACGATGGGGCCGTAGACGGTGGCGCGGAGCCAGGAGATGTGCGCGTGCCACCACAGCGTGCCGCGCTGCCCGGTGATGGTGAACTTGTAGACGTAGCTCTGCCCCGGCTGGATCGGGCACTGCGTGATGTACGCCGGCCCGTCCGCCCACCCGCTCCGCAGCTGCCGAACGCCGTGCCTGACAACGACGTCCGCGCAACGATTTGCTCGATCGTATAGATACTCTCTATAGATGCTGTAAGTGATTAAGGTGTCGCATGTGCGTGCTACGTACGTACCAGTGGATGCTCATGTTGTACGGGGCGTGGTTGACGACCCGGACGACGACGAGGTCGCCTTCCCTCGCGAAGACCGTCGGGCCGGGGAACTGCCCGTTCACCGTCACGATGCTCTTGCTGCTGCACAGCCGTGTCACGTTCATCGTTTGCACCTGCGCGCATATATCGCAACGTTGCATTATTGTGATGCTCTGCCTCTAAGACCATGCAACTAGAAGAAGAAGAAAGAAAGAAAAACTTGAGAACGCGCGTGCGGTAGTACTGCATTCATGTCGCAACAACTTACATCAAACTGGTACTCCCTCGTGGCGCCCTCCGCCACGTTGATGGAGAAGAGCATTAGCACGGCGACGAGGAGAGAGGGAGGGAGAAGGTAGGAGATAGCCATTTTTTATGCCTTCTTGAGCGCTCGACGACGTCCGTATGTTCGCTTGTTTGAGCTCTCGATCGATGGCTAATGGCTATGGATGTGTTTGAGATGCTAGGTGTGCCCTGGAGGTGCCTATATATACTAGATTGGGAGGAGAATGCAGGGTCTAAGGTTCTTTTCGGCTGCGACTTATGGCTACAGTTGACAGTTTATAGTCATAACACAGACGTTTGTGTGAACGAACCAAGTACCGATAAGCTACTTTGAAAAGATTATCCCGAAGAAGCCATTTCGAAAAATCGACAAAGAAGATATTCTGTTTATTTGTTTAATAGAAGCTATAAGTTGTAAGCTGAAAAAGAAAAGGCTGATTTGTATGCTTCTAGCATTTCTGTCGAGATGTAGTCAATCGTTTAACCCAATTTAGGGCATGTATAATAGTTTATCTCTTAAGTTTGTCTCTAAGGTTTTCATCTCAGCTAAAGACAGCACTAGAGATAACCTCTCTAATAATAAATCATTACTCTAACTATTTTATACTATTTTTAGTATAACTTCTTGCCTCATATTCTCTTACTATTTATGTTAGTTTGCGGGCTTAAATTGTCTCTCTTTACATTTTCTCATATAAAATTTTACTTATTTAATATAGCTAAAAGATAATTAAGATGATATTATTGAAGATACACTTAGTATGCTTTATTTGGTGCATGGTCGGCCGTTGAGCACGAGGTCGTCGCAAGGCAAACGCTGGGCGGGCCCATGCATGGCTATGGCTTCGGAGTGTGGCTAAAGTCAACCACTCATCTGCTTATACGTCATCTTGACCACCCCTTAGCCTTTTCATGACTTAATTAACACGCTGAATGGCGACTATTGTGCTGCAATGCAAACATATGGTACCACGGAAAGGATTATTGGTATTTATTGACTTATTGAGCGACGTATTCTTATCGACTTGACTGCACATGTTAATTTAGCTCACCTTTGCTTCCAAAATCAGATAATTCTAGCTCACAAATTTTACGTTAAATTAAACCATGTGAAGTGTGATTTATGGGGTGTTTGGTTTGGTGTTTAAAGTTGACAGTTGCCACATCTAACCTTAGTCACGCCACAATTTATTAGGTAGTTTAGTTCAAATTTACAACAGTGATTTGCCTCACTTCTTTAGCCTTATGGCCCACGTATTATAGACTAGTTCATTGACTAACTTTGTCAAATCTATGGCCACCATTTTGTTGGTCACATTTTTATGGCAAACCACATTTTACCTAAGCCTAGCTATCAACCAAACATCTTACTCCAACAAAACCAAGGAATTATGGCACAAATTGCATAAAAACCTCATGTGGTTGGTGTGGTACTTAACCTCTGATATTTTAGCCTAAAGGAGTAAAGGTTACACAAAACCACTAGTAATTCGAATACAAGGCAAGAGCTCCCGGCCTACGTCCACGCCATCTCTGTCATCGCTGCTTGCTGGGAGCCAAAACTGTGCCGCCAGGAGCTCGACTTCCTTTCAAATTAATTTCTTGCATTTTTGTGCAAACCACAATGCTTAGTTTTGTGAGAAACTCCAAATTTCACTTCCCATTAGCAACGTTTTTCTTCTTTAAAAAGTACTGATGTTGAACTAATTGTATATGGAACTTTTTACCACGTCGACATCTTAGAGGTTTGTTCCATTTTTTCCACCTAACTATCAGAAATGTGTTAAATCAGAAGTAGTTGAATTTTCGCTTTGAAACTAAAGGTCAGAGGCGAGACCAAGTGGACCAGTTGCAAATCACAACTTTTCTTTAGGACCCAACCATATCCTTGCATGCCAAGGGACTGGAGCTAGTGAAGACAACGACCTGAGCTGGAGGAAGGTAGTCTAGGCCTGTTCTTGATTGGCAACACATTCGCATCGGCCAAATGGCCTGGCCTGCATTATTTATAGAATGTAAAACTGGGAGATTCGTACTTTGTAAGCTGGGCTGGTTAGCAGCAGGTACGTCTCCTGTGGATGGTTTGGTCGGGAAGTTGTGTTCGAACTTCATCACTACCCCACCAGTCTCCAAAGCTCCAAAGGAAGAGAAAGATGCCTGACCCAACCTCACCTCTTGCTGTTCTGTTCTTTTCAATGGCTACAGCTCACAACGCATGAGCATGGCTGTAACCGTAAGGTGGACTTGAAACATCAGCCAGGAGTGTAGTACTCAGCATTCTACGTCTATGATCTCTCCTTTTAGCGAATACATACGTAGGATAGAATTCTTGTATAGAGGCGGGGTATATATATGGCTTGTGCAGTTATGCCTGATTTTGCCGGTTAATTTTCTCAGATTTTAGGCGCAGCATCTGGTGCTCGTGCTTTCCATCACGATTTTTCAGATAAAAAAAAATATATGCATCGTCTTTTTCAAAAAATAAGTGCACTTCCTTGTCTGGTAGATTTTGCAGCAACTTGAAAACTACCGGTACTTTAAACATGATACATGCAAGGATTATATTTTTGCAGACAAGTGTATTCATTTCGTCAAGAGTTCCCAAAAGGTACAGCTCGTTAGTGGTAAATTTTTCGAAGTGTAAGAATGTATAAAATCCTGCTCTCAAAGAAAAAGGAATAATGTATCAAAACCGTCGAACTACGGAAGGAAAACAAATATGCCCCTCAAGACTGGCTCAACAAGTCAACGGTGAACACCAGTTCTTCATCACACTACTGCCAGTAACAGGACTCAGCAACAAACATCAGGGCATTTCGTGGTGCCGATTGCAGGGGCAAATCGTGAACTCCCACTGGTTCTCAGTAGATTCGACAAGAGGATCACCTATGGAAAGTCAACTGCATTTCAATTTGGCAAAAAAAAAGTGCCACAACTTGACAAAGGCATTGCTTTATACAGCTTCTCATGCCAAAGAAAGTATAAAAATCTGCGGAATAACTATGCAATATACAGCTACACTTTTGTAGTTATGTTGGCACAGCTTCGCCAAGGGATGATGATGGATCAACTTCAGCACTCTTACTGCTATCTTCATCTTGGAAACCTTGTCTGAAGCGATCATAATTAGTTGGCTCGGCTGTCATAAATGGGCGTTCGCCTAGAACCCGAACTAGATCATCCTGGTGGAGGACCTCCTTCTCAAGCAGCAGCTCTGCAATTTGTCCAACTTGCTCCTTGTGCTTCTTTATCAACTCAACCGTTTTTTCATAGGCCTTAGCAACCCATAACCTCACCTCAGTGTCAATGATGGACGCTGTCTGGCTGCTATATGGCTTGCTCATTTCAAAACCATCCTCCCTTTGAGGGAACGAAAGAAGCCCAACCTTTTCACTGAACCCGTATACTGCAACCTGGGCATAAGTCATCTTAGTAACTTTCTCCAGATCATTTTGAGCACCGGTCGAGATCTTCCCAATCAAAACCTGCAAGAAAAAAAACACAATTACATCACTTGCTATTAAGATAAAACTCAGTTATACAAAGATCTATAAAATGCTGTGTACCTCCTCCGCAGCTCGGCCACCTAGTGTCATGCAAGTCATGTCAAAAAGCTGCTCTTTTGTCATCAAAATATTCTCATTTGGTACGTACTGAGCGAAGCCCAAAGCAGCTGTTCCACGAGGAACAATTGTGACTTTAAGGAGTGGCTCTGCATGCTCCAAAAACCATCCAGCAACAGCATGACCAGATTCATGGTAAGCAACAGTTCGTCGCTCCAGTTTGCTAATGACCTGCAGACAAATCAATAAGTACATAGTCAATAAATATGAATATCAGTACTATATGTCCAATTGTCCATAGCTCAATTAATCACATCATATAAAAGCAAGGTGTATCTTTAACTAGTTGTGCTCCATACTGCATTATTGGCACCGGATAGTTCATCCAATGCAATGACACTTCTGCTTAGGCCTCAGGGTTTGTATATTCTAACAACTATGTAGTTTTTTATATATAATTACAATTAAGTTTGATTACACTTAACAAGTGAAATAAACTACCAGAATCAGGCTAACCTATTGCAGGGTGCTCTCAAGTGAATAACAACTAGGCAAAACAGGGGGTAAAGGAACCTAGGCATATCACAGAAATTAGCTAGATTTCAAATTGTGACCATTAG
Source organism: Dendrocalamus sinicus (assembly GCA_036346575.1). Taxonomy (NCBI): domain Eukaryota; kingdom Viridiplantae; phylum Streptophyta; class Magnoliopsida; order Poales; family Poaceae; genus Dendrocalamus; species Dendrocalamus sinicus. The sequence continues at coordinate 13,639,422 of CM070643.1, read as the reverse complement.
AGTCCCAATGCTCTTGCCAGCTATAGTATTGGTGTTTCACACTCTCCCACAGAAGCAAAATATGATTTTTATCAATCATAATCTGAGATGACATCAAGGTTCTAAATAGCTAGCTATAGCTTTTTTGGACCCCAAATGCTAAGCCGCGAAAATAGGCAAATAGCTAGCTATAGCGTGCTATAGCTGCACCATAGCTCTTTTGGAACCTTGCCGCAAAGCCGCGAAAATTGTGATTTAAAACCTTGGATGGCATAGATATAAATAGTTCTCATACACAAGTGGTAACCTTAACAAATGTATATATCTTCTAACCATATCATCAAATTTGCTACTTACAATAGTTTGCGACATTTTTCATGCATTTGTGTGGTCGTAGTCTAGCAGCATTACAGACAAGCCTTACCTATGTGTCAGTCAGGGAACACAAATCTTGATGTAAATTTGGAAAATCAATTGGTAGAGGAAAAATGACAAGTCAATACTTTGAAAAGTTACCTTATTTTTCTTCTCCAAGCCCCCAATTACCCTATCAATTGCAGCTTCAAAATGCTGCATTGTAATAAGTGTCTCCTCACCTCTTGCAGCAGTTAAAGCTGCCTCATTACAAACATTCGCAATGTCAGCTCCTGCAAATCCAGGTGTCAAAGCAGCTAATCTTTGTGAATAAAATGATGGCTCCTTGTCCAGTTTAAGCTTTTTAAGGTATATGCGAAATATTTGATCACGACCCTTTATGTCTGGTTTGTCAATACTTATCTGACGATCAAATCTTCCTGGTCTTAGCAAAGCCTTATCCAGGATGTCAGGTCTATTGGTACCAGCAAGAACAACTACTCCAGACGTAGTTCCAAACCCATCCATCTCTACAAGCAACTGGTTCAATGTACTTTCGCGCTCATCATTTCCACCAGAAAACCCTCCACGGCCTCTCGCACGACCAATTGCATCAATTTCATCAATAAATACAATACTAGGTGTGCATTGCCGAGCTTCTTGAAATAAGCTTCTCACCCTGGATGGTCCAACACCAACAAACATTTCCATGAAGTCTGAGCCAGAAATAGACAAGAAGGGCACACCAGACTCGCCTGCAGTGGCTTTAGCAAGGAGAGTCTTTCCTGTGCCAGGGGGACCCACAAGAAGAGCACCCTTCGGTATTTTAGCTCCCAGTTCTTCATATTTCTTGGGATTTTTCAGGAAATGAACAAATTCCATGATTTCTTGTTTGGCTTCATCACAGCCAGCTACATCCTTAAAGAATACCTGCAACATACAGCAAAACAAGGATTACTTGAGTTCAATTATATGTATATTAGCCACAAAATATTATATGTACATTATATTTTTCAGCTTTGCTGTTCTTTGGTGATGATGAACCAAGCCAAGGCACCTAAACTACTACAGCACGATCTTTTTACAGATGTAGCCATAAAATGAACTGGCAGAAAAAAAAAGGTAACCTTGTTTTTGGAATTTTTATCCATCTTTGTCACTTGAGCTTTTCCAATATTGAAAATACCACGTGCTCCTTTCCCAGGACCACCAATACTAAATCCACTCTGCATCTTTTTCCCCATGAAATATATCAATCCAATAATGAAAATTGTTGGGACAAACTTCAGCATTTCCTGGAACCAATTTACTTCAGCAGCATATGTTACTGGAACATAATCATGTGGATCTATCCCCAATGCTTCCTGGGCCTCTTCTAACTTCTCTTCAAAGGACTCAACACTTCCAATATTAAAGTAATACTTGTATCTGATAGGAGCCTCTCTTCCAGGGAGATGATTGGTAGTCATATGGATATCACTATCCTGGCTTTGGTTGGTTGAGGGTGAATTCCTGACATAAACCTTTGCAATTGATTTGTTTGAAACAACAATGTGGTCAACTAACCCAGGTTCCAATAACTTATTCCTGAATTCTTGGAAGCTTATCTGGAAAAGTTAGAAGCAAATGAGCTTTATAATTCATAATGGACTAGTAAAAGAGATTGTGTTCCATACATAGAAAAGGAAACAGATAAGGAGCTGCAGTGTGATATAGTCCCGCTCGGTTGGTCTGAAAAGCTGTGGCTTATGGCTGAAATTGCGCTGTAGCTGAAGGTGGCTTATTTGGCGTAATTAAATTTTAAAAAATTTAAAAATAGAAAAAATATATTAGCTCATCATGGACAATGTGAACGAATACAGGAAAAAAAGAACCGGCAAAAAAGCTAAAAAAAAGCCAAAAGTTCGGAAAAATACGAAATTTATGAATAGTGAAAAATAAGCCAGAAGCTCAAGCTGAAATGAACGAGGCCACTCTATCGTATTAATTAATTCATTGGAGGTACAATACCCACCATATTGCATTCATATTAACAGGAGATTGAAAAAAATCTAAAGGCATAAAGCACATGGTAACAATGCCCTAGATCAAAATCTTAGCTAGAATAGTAGGATATGCCATCAGTTTTGAATTTCTGGGATATTTTGTTGTGCCAAAGGATCATTATGCTATTGCTATCAAGCAATAGCATACCCTCTCCATTAGTACAACTATGCAATTACTTCTTTTCGGTCATCTAGTACTTTAGTGATTGCTAAGTAATCATCATCTATAGTGTGTTACAAATACCCATAAACCAAGAACATCTAAAGGTGAAAGCACAAATGATTTATCTACCACTTTGCTAGACCACACCACCAAATAAATTTTTCAAGAAAGTGCAATATGTTTTCACAACTGCCTGCCACCACTCAAATTGGATGCTAAAAAAATGGCCATTGGCAAATAACTTAGACACCACACAGAAGTAAAACAACTCTTTTTTTTTAACATTTACAAGACAGATCAATGGTGGAGACCTTAAAGAAAGCACATGCAGATTTGGTTACCAGTTATCTTCTATGCACAATAGACCCGGTAAATGACTATGAAACAAACAAGTAATGAACTATTATAAGCATGTTTTATAGTCAGTTTGCCAGTAAGAAGAGTACCTCCTGCTCAGATGAACCAAGAGATACGAATGATAGTAATACGCCGAGAAGGAGTAGAGGAGCAAGGATGTCTTGGAATAGTTTCGCAGCGTTGTCCTGAAAATTCCATTGATCATCTGAATTGGATTCCTCTGCACAGAAGAAGTGATCACATGAAGTGCACAGCTTGTACACCAAAAGCTATAAGGGACAAATGCATTCAGCTGCATGAACTGACGAAAGTTTCAAAATTGCAGGCAAATTCGCAATGTTCATGCCAGTAAACTCTCTCTTTAGAAGCGAGCTGCCGGCAAATGTGACATTAACACACCAATATTAGCTTTTAAGCTATATATGATACTTCAATACTGTTGGGGACATTTGTGCAATAAGATAAGTTTGATAAAACATCTCCATGGATTCCCCCAACTATAGAGTGTTGCTGAGCACAGCACTCCATCCATTATCTAGTTATACTGCAAAAGCTCTGTTTAATCATCTCCTTAGCACTGATATCTATTATTAATCTACCAAAACCCAGATAATAGGTGTACATATCACAAAGTTATGTTAGCCTAGTTTTAGCGTGGCATTCTCCTTATATTCAGGTGCAGATCCAGGAAAAAAGGTCATCGGGGTCATTATGAACTCATAACAATAACTTGTAGCTTGTAATAAGGAGTCACATGCTTATAATACTAAGGGGTTATATGGGCTGGGCTGAAGGGCGTCAGTGTCGCTTGACCCCGGGCAATACATGTAGATCCGCCCCTGCTTATATTCATTAAGTAAACCAAGTTGGTACTGATGCAAGAAAAGCTACACGACTAGCAAACTATTATGAAAACACACAACAAAGTAACCATCTCTCTACGCAAGTGTGCAATGCAAATTAAAACCACAACTTACTCTTCGAGTCAGACTTGTTGCTCCCATCCCCTTTCGGCTTCTCCTTCTCCTTTGGGAAGTACTTCTCGTAATCTAAATCATGAAGGGCCACATTACAAACGGATTCACTAAGCGGACCAAACGACCACCTAAACCCGCAGAGAGAGCTTACTCTTGTTCGACTGGTCGGAGAATAGCCGCCGGAACTGCGAGCTGGCGAGCAGGCACCTCCAGTCCTCGACCTTCCCCGCCCCGTTGGCCGCCGCAGCCCGGCTCCCCAGAGCGGACGTCAAGTAGCCGCGCACAGATCCCAACCCGCCGCTCCCCCCGCCAGGCAGCGGCGCGCGGAGCCCGCCACGCCCACCGAGCAGAGAACCCTAGGGAAACACCGGACATGGCAAATCGATACGCGACGCTCCTAGATACACCAAACCGGAGACGGAGAGGAGGGGGGAAGGGAAGGGCTCGGGTACTCACCTGGCGCGATCGAGCGGAGCGCGCGGACCGGGCGAGGGCGCGGGAGAGGGAGGTGAGGCTCATGGCGGCGACGGCGAGGGCATGGGAAGGGGAGGCGAGTGCGCCCTATCTAGGGTTTGGATCCCCGCGCCGCGCGACGTTCGTGTCGTGGGTTGGAGTTGCGAAACGAACTGACGAGACGGCGGTCGATGGCGGGGGGCGCGAGAGAGGGTGACGGTTTCGTGCTTATGATCGGGCTGGTCGACACGTTGCAGGGTTTACCACCGTTTTTTTTTTTTGCTTTTCAGCGGTATTTTTGTTCCCCGTTAAGCCGTAATTGAAGTAACTAATTTTTAAACAAAATATTATTTTAAAATAAAATTTACCAGTTAGTTTTCGTATATATTATACTGATTTTATTTATATCAGTAAAAACTATACGTAAGTTTCTGTTAATCTGTAATATTTCGTACGAACAGTCTAAAAGCCACAAACTACAACTAAAAGCCATAAACTTCAGCAAAAAAGAACAAACCCAAAATCCATATATCACAGTATAAGAGAATAGATACAGTACCTATAAGTCACGGAACAACAAGAACTGGTCCGTAGCTTGATTTTGATTAGTAGATGGATTTCGGTTGGAGTGATTACTGCCATGCTAGAAGGCTATAATAATACCCAGAGGCCACAGGCCCCGCTAGCTTGGACCATGGCCGAAAGGCCCATGAAAAGCCCATAACTCGCCATACACTGCACAAAGTCGGTCCATGATTACTTGCCTCCTCGTGCTCGTAAGTCGTATTCTCATCACCCGTCCCGGAAGTATGACGAACTCTGAAGTCTGAAGTGAGGAGTCGCCAAGCTATCTGAAAAAACACGACTTCGTAACTAGTATCAGAAAAGAAAACGAGTTTAACCTACGGTACAAGAAAGAAAACACAAGTCCATAGCGGTGATTTTTCAGTCGACGTGCTGTTCGTATGGAGCTTGTTGGTCTGCTCGGCTGCTTCTGCCGTCGGAGCCTTGCTTTTGTTATCGGTGGTTGATTACTGTGGTTAAATTGGGGGGCTTTCTTGTTTCTGAAGCTAGTTTGCAGTAAATGAGCGCTTACGAGAAACTATCAGTTGTTCCTTCTATGCTCTTACAAGCATGAGGCAAGACAGTGGAATTCTTCTTTCCAAAAAGAAAATGAAAGAAGAGGAATGATGCTGGAATGGAAGAAAACACGGACTCATCAGTCGTGTGAATGAAATATCTTTGACCACTCAACTGATAATGTCAGAAAACTCTCACAAAAAGGAAAATTCGCAGAAGGATCACTGTCACGAGTTACTCAACGACAGCTCTGACGAGAGGATTGCTTGGGGAGTCTTGACTCTTCCACATCGCAATACTCTTGCTTTCCAAGAAAAGACGTACTGCCGACTCGAGTCTTGAAGTTTTTCCCATCGAAAGGTCAAGACTGATCACTGGTAAATAGAACAGTTGATAGGAAATTAAAGCGGAAATGGCTATTCATCAGTATAAAATAGATATCGTTTTAGCTCTATACACACCGAACAAGAAAAATGTTAGTACCTTAGTTTTCGACATCAGTATGAAATAGATATCGTTTTAGCTCTATACACACCGAACAAGAAAAGTATTAGCACCTTAGATTTTGACACCGTTTGCTCCTATCGATACTAGAAATCCTTTCTTAAGATGGCAATCGGATGGAAATTCTACCAAGTCTCAAAAGAAAGATACTATAAACCCTACCAATCAGTATTGTAATAGGAGAATTGGTGTAAACTTATTATTGAAATCATACAATTATTTCAATAATAAGTTTACTGTTTACACCAATTCTCCTATTATTTCAATAATCAGTATTGTCTCTATTATACGAGTAATTACCGAATTATAATCAATTACCCAGCTATTAGACGCATGTTTTCCTGGGGACCACTGTTAGTTGGCAGCTATCAGTTAATTAATAGGTATACAGTGCCTTTCGAAGAGACATTAATAGCTAGTGACCGTGAAATGGATTACTCC